>QVRM01001650.1:0-13902 GCA_003439945.1 Dermanyssus gallinae
ATATATATATATATATATATATATATATATATATATATATATATATATATATATATTTATAATATTGTTTTTCTTCACATAGCATAGACTGCAAACAATTACGCCATAACGCTAAGTTTATCACGCTAGGCCGCGCATACGTAGCCGGCGGTGTGAACAAGGTTCAGTTGTGACCTTCAATACAGGGTGTCGGCCAATACCCCTACCGGCTTAGGTAAAACTGGTTGTTCTTGTTGCTGTTGTTGTTGTTGCTGTTGTTGTTGTCGCTGTAGCCACTACTGACGCCGTTGTTGTCAACAGTTTTTATTATAACCCTAGCTGTTATGCAGCTGCGGTGGGTTCGATCATGATGATGATGCCGTGGTTACTGATATTGTGTCTGACGACGTCGATATCGCACGAGTAGCTGGCTGCTTTGGGCATACTTAAGAGCATCATCAATCGCGGCCCGGCGCGAGCAGCGCGAAATTGTCAGTACGCATTTTTGGTTCCATCCTGCTGCACTGCTTTTTAGCCAGCGAACAGTGTCGCCGTCGATCGACGTCAAATGCGACCTTGGATCGGTATCAAAACGGTCTTTTTTTCTTCCAAATGTTTGACGAATGCGAATGCTACTACGAAAACTTCTGGAACGTCTTGGATTGAACTGAAAGTCATCAAAACGTGCCTTCCCGGTCAACAGGTTTCAGGTTGGTTCTCACGCAGGAGTTGATGTCTTGATTCGTCACAGCTGACGCTGAAGTGGGTATGCGCGGGTGTTGTGTACCGATATCGATTTTTTTGTGCCCATAAGTTGGATGCTGGCGCACAATCTACGCGAACATCCACGCTTGCGTACCCATTTTTCATATTGAACGATTATTAAGCGTAGATTAGCCCTTCCATATTCGTCGAATTCGACACAAGTTGTCAGGCAACTAAACGAGAAGCATCCATAGGGGTGTTTCTCTTTCCTAAATTTGGTCCGGCTGCATGCAACTATAGCTGGTGTAAGCGGTTTTATAATATCAGTACGTTCGTCCCACTTGAGATATAAGCCGAGGTTTGCCTGACATGCCAAGATACTTAAGCTAAGCTAGACCTTCGTTATGATATTCTGGTGTAGCAAATAAGCATAATCGCGCATTTTATAACGCTAATCAGTATAACTTGCTATCACTCTATTTCTCTTGCCCTGTTGCAGATATAACGGTAATAAATTGTTAAGAACCAAAAGTGCTCTTTTGGAAAAAACGACGGCAAATGTGTAGACTTTTAAAGCTCCAAAGTTCATATGTTAACAAGTTGTACGGTGTTTTGTAGTTGTTTGTCGTTTAGGGTTAAAAACGCGTGCTAAAACTACAACAACAACAACGACAACGACAACGACAACAACAATAACAACGACGACAACAACAACAACAACAACAACAAAATGGCAGAAACAAATAGCAGCAACAGCAACAACAGCAACCATAACAACAACAAGATACATCGGTCGCCGCTAATGTCACAACCCTTGAGGTCCCCAGGGTCTTTAAATCGAAATATATAGATGTTACCACTTAAAAGTATGATAGGGCTGTATCATAGCATTCTATACAAACACATTTGCTCCTCAGAGCATGTCTACAGGCTCTAAATATGTGGAGATTGCGGCAAATGTTGCATTCTTACCTGCAAAGTCGGCGAGTGGTAAGCTCACTTCTGTTGGAAGAGTCATCTGTATGCATGCAGAACAAGCAGATTGCCTTGCACTTTGTCATTGTTAGTTTTCTTTAAAAGTATTGTTATTATTTCTGGTGGTTCCCTATGGCTTCCAGGAAGTCCTCTGAGCAGCGAGACACAATGGACACAAAGAAAAGAGTCTCTGCAGTCAAATGTCCGCGGTAGAAGATCTCTTTATTCAGGATGTTTGATTTTTTAACTATTGAGCGCTAGATTAATTAGGCATATTAACTAAGAAAAAATGTTGAGTAAGGTACTAAGAAGCTAATATAAGCAATAAGCAGCAAATAGTTTATTAGATTAGATATTAATCGTGTCCTGCGGGCGTCCATGACAAATATAAAACTATCTGTAACTGTGATCAGTTATAACTATTACAATAAATATGATCGCTAAACCCACTAAAAGTACCACTGCTTTGCCTGGGGGGTCAGCATCTACTCGTTCATTGCTGTTCTGAAAAAATAGCGACATTGCGGAGAATCCTGTGGTTTCTACACTTCCAGCATAGACAGTAGGCCTTGCAGCACGAGCCCACCGTTCCTATGTCATGCAGGCTATCCAATTTAATATTAGACAATAATAACTCACTCAAATATATTACACATCAGATTTCATTCACCATAGTTGTTGGTAGTAGGATTGGATTGACATACCTGTGCTTACGAAATTATAACAAAATCTCGCTCACACGCGCCTGTAATGAATATGAGTCTATTGCCGACGACATACTAGAACGTGATTGTTTAGATTATAACAACAGCTAACTCGACCGTATCTAACTGGTCTTTGTCGACGATTTGACAAAAGTTTGCAACGTTTGACACATTTATCCCACTTACTCCCAGCCGAATTCCGCAAGCGTGGACGATAATCTAAAATAGGTATAGTATATACTACGTTCGTAAACGTGAAAGTACCGTTTAGCCCCTTTAGATTGTACTAAAATGCCGTTAAATGAATCCGTTGCAAGGATCGCAGTTAATGTCGACCCGAATTTGCTTCCCTAACCTTGAGACAGTTTAAATGCAATTTACCCCTAGTTGCAGGGAACCACCTCTAGTTTGCTTAAGGCCGTTACCTGCGGCTATTAACTCAGCACGTGTTAACCGTTATTTGTTTGAATAAGTCGAAGTTGTTTAGGTAGTTTCGTTTTTAAACTGTTCTCTGTAATGAGCTACGGACCAAGGTTGAATCACTATTAGCGTTGATACGGAAAATAAACGGACATTATGTGACGACAAAAATCGACTTTTACTACAACGGCAGGAGCATGTACCCGACACCGTCTAAGCGCTGTACATCTCGCCCTTGGAATGCGTCGATTAACGAGTAGAGAAATTATGAGCAAAGTATCCCTGTGCTGTTTTGATGTAACGAAAATGCTAAATTTGTAAAACGTTTTACTTAATTAATTCATGCTAGCAAAATACTTAGTGGAAGATCGTCCACGCTTACATATCTAGAAATCATGCAAATGCCTACGTATATTCGACAGCTACAGTATTACGCTTACTTAAACTTTAGTTGACTGTACTAACAACGTGTGAGACAGTTCCGAGTCAGGCCGACCTATTCAGTTAGCATAAAGAAGAAAGCCTGGCAAGCCGCTTCTATGAACTCTCGGCATAGGTGGCATTGCACCTGTTTAAGGCCTGAGAACAGGCCAAAGATACTCGGTGGTTGGAAAATGGCTCAAAATGCAACAGAAAGCAATTCTGTTGAAAGTCTGAAACTAGATATATATATATATATACATACATATATATATATATCTATATATATATATATATATATATATATATATATATATATATATATATGCGGCGTACGTTAAACCATCTTTGTACTGAGCACATCTGTATCTGTTTGATGTTGTCAACTACTTAGCTATTGATACACAGCCGCCCGTACAAAAGTATTCGCTTTCGTTGTGCTTATATTCGTTTCTTAGTTATTTGTTTTTTCCTCCTCAAATACAAAACAGTGTTTTTCCTCAGTATGTACATTGGTGACGATACTGCATCGCTGTGCTGGTGCCTCATTCTCCTGAATTCTCTGTCTCTGGATCGTTGCCGATACGGGCAACAACAACAACAACAACGTGACACGGGGTGCGGCATGGCCCGATGGTTTTAAATCTCGCACGCTTGAGGGCCACTCCGCTCCCCCACCAACCATAGGAGGCCGGCGGGGGTAGCGGTGGCGGCGGCGAACAGACGAACGGGTGGCTACAAGAAGATGACCGAAGAAGAAAAAGGGCGTCATCGTTTCATGGTGTGGTTTCGTCTAGTAGTAGTAGTAGTAGTAGTAGTATCGTTTTGACGGATGGCTTCTAAACGGCGATTTGTTTATCAATTGTCCGACGTTTTCTGACACCTACCAAGCAAACCAAACAGACCAGCAAACAGCAGCAGAAAGCACCAACGCTAGCCGCATGCTTCAGTACTACCATCTGCTTCTGCTATCGCCACAGGCCGCTCCAACGAAGGATTGGTACTAACTGTGCCGTCAAATATATACACACGGGACACACGCAAAGATAGACACACGCAGCAACACACACACACAAAGTGCTACACGATTGAAAGTCCTTGAAAATCTCGTATTCGATCACGCGCGGGCGGGTCTGCGCTAGGCTGTGAGAGCCACAACCTGAATGACATAGGCGATTCAAGATGCGACGGTTGTCCTAGTGGTCCCCCCCAAAGAGGAACGCCATCAACAGCAACACACCAGCTACATGAGTAGTGTAGTAGTAGTAGTAGTAAACATAACAGCAACCAGAGAAAATACACACAACAACAACAACACAGTGACAACGACAACAACAATGACAAGAGAAAGTACAAACAACAACAACAACAACAACAACAACAATGACAAGAGAAAGTACAACAACAACAGCAATGACAAGGAAAAAGTAGAACAATAACAACAACTAGAACTGACAGACGGCTGCTCGCATCTATCTGGGGTCCAACATACAGGTACCAGCAGGGTATCAGCTGTGCCGGTGAGTGGTCAGAGTTCGATGGAATGGATGACGCGTCAGAATGAGACTTGAAGACACTTGTTTCTGCTGCCAAAACCCCACACCCCACGCCCCCCCCCCCTGTCTCACCTCGTGCTTCTTGCTGTTTAAGCGGCGGCCGGTGGGCTCCCGGACGGATGCACAACAACGACAAAAGCAACAACAGCAAGCTCAGAGCAGTGATGGAAAAAGGTCACAGAGGAACCAAGCAGTCGCTGTTTTTTCCATATTGTCTTACACCGACTCGAGTGTTTGTTGCTAGCTAGTTACGGGTTCGAGAGGTTGCTTGACAGTACGTCAACAGGCTCAACAACAAAAAGCAAAAGCAACGACAAAGGCGATCACAGTAACAGCGGTAGCTGTATCAGCAGGGCAGCGGCAACAGCAGAAAAAGAAGAACACAACACCACCAAGCTTAATAAGAACGATGGACACCCCATCTTCTTATGTGAAACAAAAACAAAATAGTTAGCATAGGCAGCAACAGTGCCAGTAGCAACAACAGAACAGTTGCCAGTAGCCACAACAGCAGCAGTGCCAGTAGCAACAACAGCAAACAGAGCATGCAGCAGCAACACAAAAACAACATAAACATGGATACTGTGACCGCCGCTAGGTATGCATGTGCCAGAATGAACGGCTCATCATTGACTGCTGTCTATGGCCAAGGAGAATGTCATGTGGCCAACTGTGTCACAGTAGCAATATTGTCGTGCAATCCAGCAGTCGGCGACGACGCCCCCTCCTAGGCGACAACGCTTGCAACGTCGTCGTCGTTGTTGTGGTGGTGGTGGTGCCCAATCCAGGGGGTACTGCCCAACCCAGGGGGACTGCCCGATCCGGGGTGCTGCCCGATCCGGGGGTGCTGCCCGATTATTTGGGTTAACTAATCAAGCCACTGTGGTCCGCAACGCATCAGAAATCCTGCGACTCAGTGCCGATTACCAAGTGGCTACGGATCGAGGCAAGCATTGTAGTAAGTAAATGGTTAGTAGAACAAAAACACTAATCCGCGCAGCAATGGTGGGTTGGAATCAACACCAATGAGTGGCCACACCATTGATCGGACCGGCCCAACATATGTGCAAGTGCTTATGGCAAGTGTCGCACCATTTCGTATCGTTGTCAGCGCTACACCTGCTTGGATGTGCTGCCGCGACGCTCTTACGTGAGAAAGAGGTGGGTTGCTTATTTGGTACAACATCAGCAATAATAATAATAATAATAAAATAATAATAATCATCATAGCAATGTCAACAGTTACCACGGCATACAGGCGCCTCCAGCAGTAAAACCAAAAACATCGCAGGAACTGCAACAACAACAATGTAAACAATAACAGCAATAACAATAGAAGAACAACTTGCTCGGACACGCTGCGAAGATACTTGCCGTAACGGCCGTCTATAATAGCCAAGGTAGTGACGTCTGCCAGGCGGCAATCGTCCTGGGGCAGCGCGAAGCCGACGCGCACAGCCAGCTAGCTATCCTGGCAGGCAGGTCCTCAATTGCCAAGTGTCGGACAGATGTCGACTTCAAGACTTTGAGCTTCAGGAGCTTCCGAAGCTCAGGCCGAAGTGTAGCAAACGCGATGAGCAGCACCGTTGAGCTGTCCGCTTGTACACGGCAATGTAGGCACGCGTAAGCAATAGCTGGGCAGATTAGTGTTGCCGCTTGACGAAACTGGTAGGTGATGGTGGTAGTTGTTGACCAAAGTATTCCAAATTGTATACATACGTAACGTTGACGAGAGACAAGCGACGGCAAGTCGAACAACAATAGCAAGTAAGTAAATCTACTCCTACAGTGTCAATGATACCTATATATGCAAAGATACATCGGTCTATAATAGCAACAATGCATGACTAACCGGGTGCATACATGCATAGGTGCAGTAACGGTCACTGCAGTAACGAGACACCGAAATGGTCGTCACGAAACAAAGCAGTTTGATCAAGAGTAGAACGGCAGCACTTTATAGCAATAACACAGCACTAATTACAATCTACAAACCTAACTACCTAGTAACTTTACACAACCAAAAATGATTACTGATACTTCTACTACATTAACTACTATTACTACTACTACAATTTTAGTGCCATTATTACTATGAAAATTATATCTTCTCTCACTAGCCGTGTCAAGAGCGACCGACCGGAACAAGGACAACAATAACAATATAGATATCGACATACGTATGTCTGTAACTGCAACAGTGACAATAAACAAAACAACATCAACAATAATAACAACAACAGCAGCAACAACAACACAAAAACAACATCAACAATAATAATAACAAACGCACAAGAAAAACAACATCGGCAGCAACAGCTACTACAATGACTACAACATCAGCAGCAGCAGCAGCAGCAGCAGCAACAACAACAACAACGACGACGAGGAAGACAACAAAACTAACAACATGAACAACAACAACAGCGACAGCAGCAGCAACAACAACAATAACAACAGCAGCAACAACAACAACAGGCGCGTCAGTGTCAGCCACGAAAATATGCACGGCAGATTCACAGCACGCAATAAACAAGCAGGCGGTCGGTCGGTCGGTTATTCTAGCGGTCGCATTGGCAGTCCTTTTGCCGGGGGCGGTTGTGCAGACGTGACCACTACGACGACGACGACAACGACGACACCAATGTCACAATGGCACTGTACTGGACGCGGTCGCCTTTCTGCATCCATCGCCATCATTGACATTACGGTAGGGCATTCGCGGCTCTGCTGTCTCTAGTGGTGGTGGTGGTGCTGATCGTGATGCTGCTGCTGCTAACATTTCCTTCAACGTCCTTGACATGATCAAATTCGAAGCGTGGCAAAATCCAAATCATGCACAAATGCATCGGTGACAAGCAGCGACATGTGCACACTGCAGGCGCGTCGTTAGCTCGTGCCGCTTCGCCTCATTTGTGTGTGAGAGTGTTTGAAAAACACCGTCTTCGACTAAGGTGTCTAAACCCCACCGAGACTTAGTTCTATCCCGCCCGGACAGACGGAACGAACGCACGGACGAAATGCATTAGTATACCGCTGTTGCTCGGAACAACATCTAGACGCATATTTAGTGTGAGAATGAGGCAAGACTGTTTTTGATTTGATGTGCTGTTGTTGTTTTTGTGTGATTTTTTCACTCGTCAGTGCCTGTCTTGATTCTTTGGATAGGGGTCCTTTTTTAAAGGTATTAGAGAAAATGTAAACCTATGGGAATAACTGAACGCCATATATAGTATATGATGGTGTGTAGTCGCGTCATGTTAGGGGCGTATATTAGATACAAATGTATTTAATACTTATCCATTTCAAAGGGGGCGAATTTGAGGTTTTTAATTTATTTGTTGCATCCGAAGTGACATAGGTCTACTGTCTGTCAAGCTAGGAGTTAATTTATTTAATGGAACTGTAGTTTTGACAAAGTCAAAGTTCTCGGCGCTAATTGCTGGATCTGTCGAGGGTGGCCGAGGGCACCAGGAAATTGGTACAAACGTCAACATATGCCGACCGAAGTGGTTTTTGTGCGATGCTTGCAGCCTACGTCAGAGGATTTTGGACTACGCATTAGCTGAGAACCAAGAGCCGAAGCAGCAAGTACCTGGGCATTACATTGCTAACCAATGCAATGTCACAAAACATGCTGCGGATCGCATGAGAAGTGCATTGACGGTCTCTCTTGGTATACTGAAGCCGGAATCCCTTGCCTTTGATGCAGCCCTAGCACTCTTAGATCTAATGATTGCCCCGTTACATTTATTTGGCATCCAATGAATATGGTCACATCTTATTCGGCAGCAAATTGACTTGCTGAACAGGACTAACAGGCATTCCTAACATTAACGCTATGCCATCACCAGTCCTGCTAGAATTGGCTCACTTATTCTTTGCGAAGTACAACCTAATTCATCAAGGCTTGCGATGTCAATTCTTTTTCCCGAAAGCTTAAGTTTTTAAACACTTTATTCGCAACTGGGAGAATAATGTAGCCAAAGTTGAGCCCGAGTTCTTCGCGTCAGAAGCAATGACTAGTAACGCTTGGCAAGATTTCAGTTGCAGAAACACACACACACCGTGACTCGCCTTGCCGTACACGTAATTTACCCTATTATATGTAAAACTTTTGGATATAAAGAATTTTGTTTAAATTTGCCATTATATTGGAGAGCTTCCGATTACCTGCGAGAAGTATTATTGCCAAGTGCTTGACGAAATATGCCCTCAGTAAATACCGCGCTACCACATGGATTGTAAACTAGAAAACTGTATTTTTGTTATACGATCCGTTGACACCTGCGTGTGTAGTCGTATTGCGGGTTCTGGCGTAAATACGGGACACTCTGCCCACGGGTAGTTTTTTTTTCTACACAGCTTTGCTTACGCGCTTCCTCTGTATATGTCATTCATTTTGGATGATTACCACTGCGTACATGACACATGTGAAGTCAATTAATTACGTGTATGTTGCAAGGGGCAGGCTTAATGAATTTGAACCTTAATGCAAGTTACTGTGAGGAAAAGATGTACCAATACTTTTTTACAGAACACAATATTTAAACTTAGCGTTCTTAACAAGGACGAGCTCGCAGTCTAACATCACTAATCGCGTGTCTATGTCATCTAGAAAAAATTGTTTTCAAAGCGCTGGATTGCCTTACGTTGCGTTAGTTAGGTGTGTTATGAAAGTTTATATTTACGAAAACCGAATCACGTCGCTGAAAAAAGCCGAACGATTCTATGAGCAGAAAAAGAAGAAGTTGATTCAGTAATTTAATGAATATTCTTGCAATGCTGGAGATGCGTATGACAAACCGAATCCAGATTTTGCTGTTTGCTCATGAAATTATTCTATTCTGCTTACCAGCAATCCGGTTGGTTACACAGATTAAAAATTGCTAAGATAAAATCGTGCTGGAGAGTGGATTCGACTGACATTGATATGTATAGACACTTTGTTCAAGGGCAAGAAATGCACTCAGCCTATGATTAACCAACCCGTCTGGCCTAGAAAAAGATTCTGGCGCCGCTGTGGCCCCAAAGAGCTTCTTTCCAAGCTCCTTTGTCAGCTTGAGTGCATCCACGCCCCCAAATGTCAGATGACTCGAGACCGAACGCCATTACAACTTGGTCCTCAAGAAGATGCGCGTATTGACGCCGTTTGTGCGTCTCCTGTTTGTGAATGATGTGGCCGACGCACGCGCTAGCTGGTGCGCGATAGCCGAGGGCGTACGTGTAGAAGACAGTGACATTTCACGCCAGCGGCCGATTATAGTCCCAGTCCCAGCTGGTAAGGTCATCGTGGCGGCCCTGCGTAAGCCCGGCCAGCATGGTGCAGCAAAGCCGATGCAAGCCGCGTTCATCCATCGTTCCACCACAACAGACATTCCTCCCTCTCAAACATGGCAATGCCAAGTCTGAGGCCACTGGCGGCACGAAACTGGTAGTGCGTCTTGGTGGTGACCGATGAGTCCGCCGGCTCTAAGTGGCCACTACAGAGGCGCAGCTATGGTACGGAAGGAGGGCAAGACTACGTCTGTGCTTGCCCAAAATGCATGCCCATTTCATCCCTCTGGGACCGTTAGACTTGTCTGCGCCAATGCATTCTCGTCGAGCGTCAAGTCAAATATGTTTTGCATTGCTCTCTCACCTGGTCGTCGAGGTCCAAAGTTTCTGACGGCAGAAAGAAAAGCAGGTGAGGTCCGTAGTACGCAAAATTCCTTTTGCACTCTTATTGCGTGTCGGAGCAGAAAGTAGGCTTGGTGTCTCCCCAAATGGCCCAGCTGTTAGTACAGCCGGGAGAGTTGTTCTTCCTTCTCGGCCAGTGCCGAATCAATCATGTTGGGAAAACCCGCCGTACCCAGCAGGCCCAATTACTGATGCTTTATAAGAATGCTTGGGGTTTACTAATACATTCTAGAATTACCTGCTGGGTCTTTTCGTCCCTGGAACCCAGCAACAATAGCTTCTCTCACTGAATGAAAACGCTCTAAGATCTTTGATATCTCGCTGAATGAAAACGCTCTAAGATCTTTGATATCTCTGAGGAACACCGAAAGATTGTTGTCAGGAAGGTTCTTATTGTCGAGGTAGAACAGAAGGACCCTGGATGACACCTGCCTGGCGTACTGATGCAGAAGCAGGATCAACGCAAACCCTAGGGTCCCTGCGTCCCCCTGCTGATGAGCTGATGTCAACCTCACCGAACATCAGAGAAGTCGGTCTGCTATATGCCTCGTGTATCATTGGATAGAGGGGCATGCTTGAAAACCGTCAGATGATTCGAGACCGAACGCCATTACAACGTGAACCTCAAGAAGGTGCGCTTTTGCGCATCTCCCATTAGTGAGACGCCCGCGCTGGCTAGTGCACGATAGCCGAGGGGACAGTGAAACGTGTCGGACAGTGAGCATAATAACACGGCACCTGTCGCGATCAGAAGGGCACATAACGGCACCGGCAACTCCGGGCTGTCCGTTCAGAGAAACGATTCCGTGTCTGAGCATTCAGGAAAACAGAGGAACGTGGCTGTCGTGCTCATTTAACATGACCGTTAAATTGACTTCTAGTGGAATGACGTATTAGTTAACTAGATTATTTGTTGTTGTTTGTTTGCAAGCACGTCAATTGCAGCAGCTGGTAATGTGCTGGTGTTTGATTTCATGAATTTGATTACGCGAATTCGGCTGGTGTAGCTAGAAAAGCTAGAACTCACAATAGCTGCGCGAAAATATCGAAAAATATCGCGCGTTGTCATATTTGCCGAATAACGGGCACTAATTGGCTCCACTTTGGTTGGCCATTCAACATGACGATATATATATATATATATATACACCATTTAGAAGTCTGCAAAGACTGATTATATACACACACATTATAAATATATCACTGCGATAGGTAGTTTAGAATGCGACGATATATATATATATAGTATATATATATATATATATATATTATATGTACACCATTTAGAAGTCTGCAAAGACTGATCACACACATACACACATTATAATAAATCACTGCAATAGGTAGTTTAGAATGCTTCATGCAGCGACTAGTATGCGGTTAACGAACATTAAGGTAAGAGGAAAGCTTCCGCACGGAGCCCATAGCTAATATATGTCGTAATTGGTCGTAATGTTTGTAGAAGTAACGTTGTCGTCGTCGTAGTAATAGTGCTGCTGCTGGGGCTAGTTTATCGCGGTAGTTCGCGTGAATGGTGGGGTCGAATGGAGGAAGACGAGGCTTTTCATTCACGAGGTTTTTCCACCTACCAGTAGGGGGACTTGACACTGGTCCTGAGTTTCTACACAGCCCATTTTAATACTTTATTTTCGACTATATGTATTTTGTTGTGCTGGGCCCGTGGATGTGACGTTACTGCAACACGGGGTGACAACAGTAGCCCCCCATGCTAGCGTCTATTTTGCCGTTTAACGTCGAAAACATTTCTTCCCCCTGTACACCATCCCTCTCTCTATATCGTCCCTCTTTCTCTCCATCTCCCCATCTCTCTTTCTCTCTCTATATCGTCCCTCTTTTCTCTCCATCTCACCAATCTCTCTCTCTCTTTCTCCTCTGTCTTTCGCGATCTTGTTCCAATTTCTAATTTGTTGTTTTTATTTTTTGTCGCTCCGTGCTCTTCTTTCCTTCTTGTTTGTCTATTTCTCTATCCTAGCTTGTGTTGTCGACGCGAGGTATCAGAACCGATGGGCTCAATCACCTTCCCCCCGATCATGATCACATATTTTTGCGTCGTGTGCTACATAGTACATGTACATGATATGTCATTTGTGTGGATCCGTGTGGATCGATCGGATCAACCGTTGTGCGGGCCGGTGATTGTCAATGGACTACCACCGCAGCAGCAGGCAGCAACAAACTTGTCCCACCTGTTTATGCCCAAGCACAGGTGTTGTTTGTTCTATTAATAATAATATTGAATGTCATACCGCCGCCGATGACGATGATGATGATGATGATGGTGATGATTGCTATTCACAACTGTCGTAATAGGGATGGCGACAAAAATGCTGCGGGCAATGATTGGTGATTAGTGAGTGTGATTACAGACGCCTAACTTATGTTACGTCACTTCCTATGGCCGTGCGTATGTTGTATGTGCCGCTTCGTCTTTTTTCCTCTATGTTGTATCGTCTCGTCGTTTCTCTATGTTGTATCGTGACGTTTCGTGTCTGTGTTTTTGCTACGTTTTACGTACTTTTCTTTCCTTCTCCTAAGCCAGTTCGAAATGAGGTGTGAGTTGTCGTTGGTTGGTTGGTTGGTCACCCGTAGTCGTCGCCTTTTAGCTCCACCACCCACTGCTGTTAACTGTTGCATGCAACCGATTTGAAAGGGCAAGAAAAAGCGCCATGCAAACAAGCGGCCTACAAAAAAACAAAGCTATTCTAGGCTGTTGAGTGAACCGCACCATCACCATGCCATCACCATTATCATCACCATCATCATCATCGCTGCATTTTAGCAGCATTTAATTTTCATATGTCATTATCAGTAGCAGCAACAGCAGCAGGATCATCATTCTCTTCAAAGTTGTTGTCGTGTGTGTCAGCGTCCGTCGTGGCTGTATGTCGTAAGTCAGACGACAATTTGTAGGGAATTTTATTCGTACGACACTAAGTGACTAATGGTTTAATATTTAATCATATTTCAACGATGTCGACCACGACAACCACAACAACAACGACGCAACAACAGTAGCCATGCAGCGATGATGTGGATGGCCAATAACAATCTAACTAGCCATATCGAGGAAAAGAGAATCTATTTTTGTCGACAAGCGAACGCATCATCATGCGCGTCCACGTAGAGATCGGCATTCCGGCAGACAGACAAACGGAACACCGGCTGTATCAGGCGTCCGTACAACGCATTTACGCTTTGCCTTCTCCACCTCCACCTCTCCGTTCGAGAGTGGGCTAATATTAATAGCATATAGAATCATATAGCTCTCATAATGACTCTCATAACAATGGTCGTTTTGAAACGACCAATCACAGTAACATCGGGGGTAACTGCAAACAGCAACGGAAGAGAAGAAAATACGGCCGCCAGAAGATTGATATATAGCTTCGAATTCACGGCTAAGGCCAATAGTCGCCAACAAAAAGGGCAACAACAACAACAAC
>QVRM01001651.1:0-57500 GCA_003439945.1 Dermanyssus gallinae
AAGAAGAAATAAAAAACAATGAAAGCCGCGATCGATCAGTACTGCAAAAGTGTTTGAACTTGAGATCTTTTTAGACTAAAGTTACACTTTAAACTAAATACTCGGGAGGAAGTAAACTAAAGAACAGCAGCTCTTATGCTAGTAGCTCCGCACGCAAAACGAGCGCAAAGGACGTCTCCAGCTTGCGTGACGTTTGTAATAACTCTCTATCTTTGTCGAAACAGACCGAACAAAGGTTAGACTTTAGTGCAAGAGCTAGTGGAGATAGCACAAACCAGAAATAGAAGCAGTTGGTTGATCGTATTCACCGAAATAGATTGTCCTGCGATGTACCTACTGCTAGCACAGTGGGAACATCGCAGGGCAATCTAGTTGGGCAATTTGGGTTCATATTTTAGATGACTTTTTTACCAGTCACGTAAGTGTTTGGTGAAATCTGCCCCCCCAACCCCCCCCCACCACCCGCATACATTTTTAGCAGAATAACAAGAGCGGCGGGGCACAGTTCGTAAACAACGAAATCAATCAAATCAAATAAAGGAGAACGAGCACAAGAAGAAAAGCAGCTTAAATAGAGTAGGCGAAGTAACGGAGCGATCGACTAGGTTAACGTCGACAAATAGAGATGTGACGAGCGCACAGCAAAAGCGACAAAATATTATAGACCAGAATGGCAGCAGCAGCTGCAATAACATGCAAATCTTTTTTTTAAATCTAATTAGAGTGTAATAATCACCAGTAATCCCAGCGCGCTTAACAACATTGAATCTATCCGACTGGATGTAAGCACTTAGTAATGACGCGCCGTCGTTGCATCCCACAAAAAGCATTTGCTCAAAGCAAACAAGAGGACGAAAGAAAGACAATTCGATATAATACTAATAACGAGTCCAAAATAGTCGAAAACAACCTAAGTGGCCTTTGACAATACTTTGGACAATGCGACGCGGTACTGCGCATCGGTGGGGTTTATATATATATATATATATATATATATATATATATACATACATTTGTTATTTAACATGTATGTGCAAAAAGGCACTCCTTACCGTGATTTTCTAACACCGACCTATTCGAAGAAAACTGCCATTTGTACTTTATTGAACTGTCCGTTTAATACATAAGGAAACCCTCTGTCGTTTCAACGTTTCTGCTGTGAACAGATAAACCATTATATAGTGGGATAGCAGCAGCAGCGGTAGCATAAATAGCAGCAGCAGCAGCAAACTACCTCTACAGGTACGCCTATGGGATACACGTGTGATATGGTGTGTTTTGTGAGCCGATGTCGACCACAAGTTGCGAAATTCCCTGCACCGGCTCTGCGGTAATGGCCGCAGGGCCGCAACTCGGCTCAGTTCCTTCAGCTTGTTCCTGGTGGGTGGCCACGCGCGCGCCAATGGCCATCAGACACACGCGTGGTGATGACATCGTCGTGAGTCGCGAGAAGTCGGTCGACGAACACGACCTCGCGCACAGCTGAGATCGAGGCACACAACATCGAAACAGAAGCCGATGCAAACACTGCGCGCAAACAATGCCTGATGTCCCAGCATCAAGAGCATCGACAAGACAACAACAACAACAACCACAACAGCTACAGCAACAACAATAACAACCACAACAGCTACAGCAACAACAACAACAACAACAACAACAACGGCAACAACAACCACACGCAGCAAGCAATGTCGTGGTGGTGGGGATTTCAGCTGCCTGATCTGCAGCTGATAGGTGGCCAACCTTCACTACACTGCGCGTCCACGCCCCCCTAACATTTCCGCCAGCGCGATCGGTCGATCGCTCGATTTTACCTCCCCAAAAATGTCATGCCTCCTGCATGCTTGCTATGACGCCGGCAAACGCTGTACGCCGAGTCATACGTGCGTCGTGTGCAGATCGCTGCTGCTGCACGTAACAACAGTAAAGCGGCACACACAGCAACGGGAAACTCGGCCGTTCCCGATAACAGGCCAATACGTAACGTAGCAGCAGCAACATCAACAACAACAACAACCACAACAGTAATAACAGCAACCACAACAGTAATAACAGCAACTACAACAGTAATAACAGCAACCACAACAGTAATAACAGCAACCACAACAATAATAAAAACAACAACAACAACAAAAATGACGACGAAGATGACAGAAGACTCTGCTAGCGTTAAACACCGCCGTGTTTAACGGCATGTCATCATTGTTACGATTATTTGTATGATGGCGTTAGTTGGTTTATGACGATGATGATGATGGTGATGACGATGAGCCCATTTGGTGATCGGGTGGCGGCCGCCGCTAAATGGCACCGCGCACACTCGATTGGTTTAGACTCAAGACACAAGTAGAATAGAAACAAACGCATATGCACACAAACACGCCTGAACATACATTTGAATCCACCCGATAAATAGGCAACGGAGTAACCCCTGCACCCCTGTCGGCAGCTGAACGCTTCCTCAACGGCTTGGCATTACGACGACGTCGTAGTCAATAAGGCAAATCAATAGCAACAACAACAACAACAACAACAAAAACAGATCTGGCATCATAACGGCCGCCGAAGTGAAACAGATGAAGCATGACCGTGACGGTCTTCATCAATAGCACCATCACCATCACCATCATCAGCATCATCGACATCGACTTCATGATCGATCCCTATGCGCATCACGTGACCAGCGTGAGGGTGAGGAATAATCTCGTTGTTCTGGTCGATCTTTGCCTTGTCATTCTCAACAGTTAGTAACCCTCATCTGGCCGAAGCTATGTACACGGCGTGCCATCTGTGGCCGCAGAAGTTCATGCGTAGTAGGATCGTAACTCGCTGCAATTCCTCTACAACAGCGGCTCATCGTGAAGAGTTTATTGCAGCACACCACTATTACCACTTACAGTGTTCCCATTTAATTTGTAACAAATACCCATTTATGTGATAATAAAGAAAGAAAAAATGGTCATTTAGATGCACACCTTTTTTGTGTGACAATAAAAAAAATTTGCAGATTAGCCTAGAGCCTAGCATCCTGTGCCTAGGAGAGTATCGACTGATGTGGCTCCTGTCAATGTGGCTGTAGGTATCAATTCACAGGCATGCATTCACACTTCAATGTGCTCCGGCCGTCACGCGACTGCAACATGGCTCGCTGCGCTTTTCATTAGACACTTAGCACTTTACGCCTGATTAAACAGAAATTTCATCGAGATAGTTTGCTGGATGTCTGCAATTGTGAAGTCCGGTGGCGTGGTGGCATGCGTCTGCGCCTCGCGGCCAGAGCAGACATATAGGTGCGCGGGTTCGGGCCCCACATTTGTATTTATGGGGCATGTCCGTCTATGAAGCAAGGCGAACAGCAGTCCCATGGACGTTAAATCTTGGCTGAGAGTCAGCCCAGAAAGTATGTTTAAATATCTGCAATTGCGTCTGAATGCAACTGATCATGATCATCGCCATCGTCACTCAGACCGCCCCCCCCCCCCCCCCCCCCCCCCAGCGACACACAACAGTCTCATCTTGCTCACCTTCACTTCAGAGAGCGAGAGATTTGGCTACGGAGCACAGTAGTAGTTTGGGTATGGGGTACGTGTGTTTCAATTCGATTCGTCGGCACTCAACAACTATTGCAGACGAATCGAATGCTGACTTTTCGTTATTCGTCTGGCTGGAACGAACAGATCGATTCGATCAACAACACTTTGTCGCAGTGGCCAGTGCGGCACAATATGCCAATGTACTCTATACGTCATGTATGCATGCACGAACGCATGCATTGACTCGCATAGGTCATGCCGGTATTAGCCCGAAATGGGTTCCTCCTGGATCACGTCCGTTTGGATTCGTACCGTACACCACGACAGTTGCCAGCCGCGTGCGGCTCTAGCGGTGTGTCGTCATTACCATCGTACCATTGTAACGGCTGTCATTGGCGGTACTTCGGATATTTTTTTAAATTAAAACATTAATTAATTTGACCAAAAGATTCATCAAAGCAGCAACACTAAATAATGATAAACCTCAACGACAACAACAACAACAACAACAACAACAACAACGACAACAGCAACAACAAATTTCGACTAAAACATCAATTGAAGAAGCAGGAATAACTACAGCAGCTGTAACATATCGCGCGCTTGTGGGAATCGCATAGCTTAAGACTGTTAACAAAAAATAATGTGAACATTTATTAATGGAAATGGAAATGTTTAGGCCTTGGCCGACCTATATATAAGTAGAGAGAAAGAGTGAAACAACAGTATCAAGCGCCCTGTCTCTTGTGTAGCGCGACATGCCCTTCTTGTACATGATTTCGCAGTACCATTAGTAATGGGTAATAGCAACATAGTAGTGACAGACATAGTTGCATCGATTCCGAGAGATCGCGAGCGGCAATCGTTCCGAATAACTACGGTAAACTTTGGGAAGATTTGTTAGTGGCTACGCTGGCCTAGTTAAGATCACGACCACCAGGCGACCACGTCAACATATTCTATCCGAACACATTCGAATTTACGCGATGCGAGTTGGGTTGCAGAACTACCGCAAGTGCCACAGAATCAACTGATTGCGTTTGTATGCCTGAGGTTGACTGCTTCTCTCTCTAGCTTCCGAGCTCTCTCTCTCTCTCTCTCTCTGTGTAACTATCTGGCCGGGTTCTATTTAAGAAGAAAGAGAACGTTCTGAGACCAGAACATTTCGACATAAACAGAGTTGTTACTTCGTACGCGAGAGCGTACGTTGAACCTTGCGTGCGTTCATTCGTTTTGTCGACAACTTTGTCGGTAAATCCTAAATGATCAGCAGAAACAACAACATCAACAACAGCATCATCATCATCATCATCAGCAGCGACAACATTGCGCATCAGCGACAATAAAGCGACACAACTGCAACAACAATAACAATCACGTTGGCCAGTCCGACGACCTTAGCAGTCGTAGTGACGTCGCCCAACGTCATCCTCATACTCCTATCGACATCCTTGGACGTGCTCATTGACGTTCCTTCTCAGCGTCATCGCCATCACCAACGCGTCATCAGCTTGGCTTCGACTGTGTTTTTTTTTAATTAGGGCGGCGTCTGTTTTCACTGCCGAGGTCATCGACACGGTATCTCTTTGGACAGCGGCGGACACCGACGCCAATAATATGAATAATGATAACGATACTAATAATAGTACGGATTATTTTTATATTTCATTGCTGCTTTCTTTCCTTAAGCTGGCGGCAGAGCGCCGCAATGGTTCCCGCTAGCCGCACGCACACATTCATCCAGGGGCTTAGGCGCGTCAAGTTTCCTCCTCTACTTCATCATAGGGATAATCAATGTCACCAGGTGATTATTATTTATTTTTTATTATTATTATTATTTTTATTATTTATTAACATTGTTTAAATGTTACAATTGTGAGATGTGAGGTTATTATTATTATTATCATCACCATCGTCATAGTCACCATAATGATCACATCTATGTATAGTGAGCGATCACTCATTAGTGGTCGTGATGGTCGTCGTCGATCAACGAACTTAGACTGGGTTAATTAACCCAAAAGTCGGGTTTGATTGCGTTGGCTCAATTTATTTACCTCGTTGACCATCGCAACACACAGACATAATCCCCCCCCCGGCCGCAAATTACAACCACGTATCGAGCTCAACAAAGTAAAACAACAACGAACGTTATTCGTTCCGAATTCCTAATACGGCTCGTGAGTGACGAAGATATTGGCGGCCATTACCACACAATTGGCAACCATTTCACTTAGAACAAGCTGACGACAGTCTGCTGGAGAGTATTATCATTGAAGTAGTGTCAGTGCTTCAGACAGTTACGTGACAGCAGGCGCACTCTCGTAACGACGTAATCTCACGCCCTAGACATATATATATATATATATATATATATATATATATATATATATATTACCAAATTGATACTATGGTGAAAAGTATTTACGTTTCTCATCTATGCATCTCCTTTGGCACAGAGGCAATTCTCTGGCTATCAGATATCTAGCATTTCTGTTATCCTCAATTGTTTCCTTATTGGTGGTGTCATAAGTTCCCGGCCGCGCCAATGGCACCAGTGACACGTTTTAAATTACGTGTAACATAATATCTGGTCGCGCAGACGTAGATACGGGTAACTAGACCTCTCATCGTTGATTTGCTCGATCCGTTTTCTGATTCGTATGATTGCTTGCTCATTTGTATATAGGTATGTGTATGCTTTTTTTTATGTCAGCGTGAAAGTTTTAGTTTTCTTATGTTGCTTTTGAAATGGAAAACGTTAAGTTTATGTTGCCATCTACCGGGATGTCGCCGGTTAGAACCCTGCTGTTGATCGAATTTTCTTTGCTGCCGCTCTAAACGCCCCTGTTAGAAAAGGGTGATATGTTATGTACACAAGCCAGGCACATAATAAACCTATCCATATATATATACCCCGCAGCAAGCGACCCAAGTATATGGCTCATTTAGCACATCGTGTTACTAACATAAACTTATGAGATCGTTGCAACTTACCATTATGACCTTGACTCGTTGAAGAACTGGATTCGATTGGTTATCGGTCTCGGACGAATTCATGTCACCGTTCTCCACCCGCGTCACCTGGACAAACGATGTATGGTTATTCATACATGTATATATCTTAGTGTGAGCCGTCGGCCAATGCATTTAATTAATTAATTAATATATATATATATATATATATATATTTTTTTTTTTTTTTTTTTTTTTTTTCGTGTGTGCACTCGACAATCAGATGAAAACGTCCCATACGCTTGGGGTGTAGAATTATAATCATTAAACCTACCTCTTGGAATATTCACCTAGTCTTCCTTTCCAATGCTAAGAACATTAAAACCTAAATAATTTATATATATACACTAGAGACTTGTATCTTATGGGTTTCCACACCGGTTGTGTTTCCAGACATGTTCACTTAGCATAGTCTAAAGAATAAAAGCTAACTGCATCGAATGCTATATATATATATATATATATATATATATATATATATATATATAAATATATTGACGTGTGTACCCATGTTTGATCAAGAACACACGGGAGTGTTTATTGTTCGTGGTTGTAAAGTAACAGGGAGACCGACCACACGTGAGCGAACCCCACGCGAAACCGCTACATTTCAAAGCACACTAGTTTATGCAGCTCACGCTATATCAGAAGAAGAAGAATAGCTTCACAAACGTCGATAGATAGCTTCGTACGATATTTTGCTTGAACAAGTGCGCAATTCACAAATATTTGCAGACGAAAGGATGCTGTATGAACGTATACGACACATATCCACCATCCCATTTCCGGAGACAGCATTTATGCTAAAGAAACCGCTTGGCTCGCTGCTAAGCCCAAACGATGTCAGGCAATTTTTGGTGATATTAATGCAATAAGCAGATATGTATCTGTGGCTGCGTGTGCATGAATAAGTGTTGATGTCTAAACAAAGTTCGCCTTAAAAACAGTCGATATCCATATGACCTTAGGCCCAGCAATCCTCTAATGTTCACACTTTATTTTTATTATTATTATTATACATTCAATCATCATTTATTTAAGTGTAGCAAAATAAACACTTGTGATGTAAGAACATGTGCACACCCCGCTGGGGCATAACTCAAATTATTATTATTATTTTATTCGATTTGCTAAGCACGCACAATTTTGGCATGAAATGTGTGTTCGACCTGGCCACCATGAAGCTGACGAATCATCTACGTGTCGACGCTGCGGCCATCAGTGCACAACATATCACATTTACTTGAATGTTCTAATCCGGCTTCTGTAAACCGTCTAATATAACAAAACATAATACCTGATATTTGATCAATAAACTTAAATTTATATTTAAACATCCGTGGACACTTCGATTGTGTTGCTTCGTTACCACAACTGAGACATTCGAAGTTCGATCATGAGCCGAAAGAACTTCTGTCAGCGACACGCCAAATCAAGTGAGCAGCGATCATTAGCGGCGTAATAGTGACGCGGTCAGCTCGATTATCGCCTCGTAAGCGGAGGATATAAACGCGTGGTTAGCCACACGTGCTGCCCTTGACGGAGGCGCGAAGGATCACTCACGAATTCGACCAGAACTGGTGTCGGCAATGCTGCAACCGTGCTGCATCGCTGCAGCTCTGACGATCGCGAATCAATCCCTGCTCGGGCGGCTTTTCCTCCTCGGATCTCACTTTTTTCCAACCCGAACTCCCTCTGGCTACTCATGATGCCCTCGGATCTATGAAGTCCCTTATTAGATGCATGCGACTTCAGCACTTCGGCAGTGTACTGCTCACGAAGCGTCTGGGCCTGAACAGGCCAGCATCACTAACAAGCGTCGCGCTAATGCAGCTAACAGCTACTGACGACTAAGCGCTTCATAAATATTACCACCATTCATATATTACCATTAACAACAAGAACCGTACCAGGAGCAGACGCAGCAGCACATTAAGACGAAGTATAAATATAAAACCACAACTCAAAACACTGCGTTGCACAGACAGGTGGTCTATGTACACATTATTTTGCTGGCATTTCGATGCCGTTGACTTTTCGAAAAGCTCAGCCGATTCTCCAGAGTGAGCATTTCTGATAGCACAACCGGTGTGGAAACCCTTAAGATACAATATCTAGGTCATGGTGGGCAACCCAGTCAATCACATCCTTAGAAACCAAAAAAGCGGTAACAATGCGAACAATAGTAGCAGTTGTAAAAGCCGTAGCAGAAACGCGAGTTTAAATTACTGATTTGATGTATGTTTATTTCTCAATATGTCTGCATCTCACGATGGCATATAATTCTTAATCTAATATTGTCATTATATACAATTTGAACGCTTCAGCGACTGTCCCACCAGGCGAAAAAAATACACTGCAGACAGAGCCCGCCGATGTGTCTGACAGCCCGCTGTGTGGCATGGTAATTTATCGCACGTCTGCGAGTAGAACCGACAGCGACATTAATCGTCGACCTAAATTGATGACTCCAAGGGAAACCCTTGGGTCGAGAGCGCCAACTGATGGTAAATGTTGCCCATGCAAAATCTCCCTTGTACCCTGTGTACACGTGTTGACTTGCCGTACATGCCGATCCAAATTGGAAAAGCAAATACTGATTTAACAAGTTCAAGTTAGCAGATAACAAAGGGCTAACGGCATGTCGCGAATTTTTTTTCCGGCGCAATTGACAATGCCACTTTCGCCGCATGCCGACCGCGTACGAGTATAGAACGAGCGAATGCAAGAAAGAAAGAGCGTTACTCTTACCTCAAAGATAAGCGCGAGCAGAGCCGGATAGAACGTAAGGAAGACGGCATACGTGACCAGCGCAGAGAGGACAGCGTACGTCGCGAGGCTCTCCAGACCCGAGCTCGAGCCGACGCCCGACGAACTGCCGACACCGACGCCAATCACCAACGTCTCGACGAGCGTGTCCAACGTCAGACCCGGACCCACCGCCGCCAGACCCGCACCGATGGCGTCGCGCACGCCGTCCTAATTCGTGACGATAGTTCGATATAGTTAGCCGTTAGACATTCGGTAGGAAATAGATCGAGCATCACAGCGTTGACTTGCCGCCCCAATGCCGTCGGACAAAGTGCGAAAGTGTCGTACGTGAAAGCGAACATATAATGTATTGACGAGTATTGTGACAACAATGCCGACAACAACAACAATAACAACAACAGCAACAACAGAGTAACAACAAGTACAGCAGTCACTAGTTAAGTTTCGAAAGCGCAAGGGCAAACATGATAGTGAAATGACTAAATAAAAACTAAGCATGTATGGCTGACTGCTTTAATGCGTATGTACGTGCATAAAAATAATACTGTCCGGTATATATATATATATATATATATATATATATATATATATATATATATATATATATTATTGTATAGGAGCGCTTACCTGTACCGATGTGTCGCTAGCTGTATTATGCTGTAGGGTGTGCTGGGCGAAGTTCGCCGCTTTGCTGAGGTCCAGCAGGAGAACAAATAGTGGCAGTGCATCTCTAGAGATAGATAGAAACAGAGATATGTTATCAGTCGCGTAGAGGGTATTACGAGTTTTATTTATCATTGCTTGTGGAAAATCTTTTGAATCACAGGCGCTCGCTGTGTAGTATGTCATACAGCGTGCTGCTGGCTTCGTATAGTTTTATTTTATTACTATGGTATTTATAGGTATTTATTATTTAAAGGTAAGTTGTTCCATCTTGTCAGCGTATATTGGCCCGAATAGTATCAGGGAGATTAGCCAAATAAGAGCGCGGCTATAAGGAGACGCTCTTGGCAGGTTAACTTATTGGTACACATGATTTAACCGCGCGTCCCAGGAAAGACGAGATTGGCACGAGAATGACGACAAAGAAACGCATAGAGCGAGACAAACGTAATGACATGTTCCGCCCTTTTCACACGCTTTAGAAATGTCTCATAACGCTCTCAGTCGCTTTATGTTATGAATCGTGCGCGACACCATATTTGTGGATAGACCACGGGCGACGCGAGGCGACTGAGTGAGTTCGCGGCGCAGAACGAACAACAACGCGCAGTCGTACAGCGACGAAGTGCTCAAGAACCCAGGGCAGATTGAAAATTTGTCATAGATAGTGTCATGGATACCATCCACAAGTGTCCTGCTGGCGGGCAGGACGCTGCCGCCGCCGACGACAACAACATCCTTGTGCATAGTGGCTGTTGCTATTGCCATCCACAACAGCATCCTTGAGCATAATGGCCGCTACTGCCGTCCACAATAGCCTCTTTGTGCCTAATGGATGCTTGTTGGAGCATAATAGGGGCCATTATGCTCATTATCCGTGGATGGCAGTAGCATCCATTGTTGGAGCATAATAGCGGCCATTATGCTCATTATCCTTGAGCATAATGGCCGCTACTGCCGTCCACAATAGCCTCGCTGTGTCTAAAGGATGCTACTGCTATCTACAACAGCACGGTTGTGCCTGATGGATGCTACTGCCGTGCACAGTAGCGTCCCTTTGCATAATGGATGCTACTGCCATCAACAGCATTCTTTTGCATGATGGATGCCGCAGACGAGAACCTTCTTCTGCATGATGGATGCCGCCGATAACCGCATCCATCTGCATAAGGCATGCCACCGACAACAGCCTTCTTCTGCATATGATGGATGCCACCGACAACAACATTCTTCCACATGATGGATGCCGCCCACAGCAGCATCGTTCTACATGATAATGATGATGATGAATACTGCCGACAACAGTGCACTTCTACATAATAGATGCTGGCAACAACAGCGTCCCGCAGCATAATGGGTGATACTAAAGTTTTCGGGCTGACCCTCAGCCAAGATTTACCATCCACGGAACTGTTTTTCACACTGCTTCATAAACGGACCCCCATAAATACAAATGTGCAACGGTGGGACTCGAACCCCATGTGCACCTCTGTGTCTCCTCCGGTTGCCAGGCGCAGTCTTAAGCCACCTCGACCTGGGTGATACTGCCATGTGCAACATGTGCTTTGTTTTGGTGGGCTGGACTTCACCGCCGAAAGCGTCCTTCTGGTGGGTTGGATACTGCTGCCACCCACAGCAGTGTCTTTCCGGCGGGCTGGACACCGCCATGAGCCAAGCTTCGATGCCGCAATGAGGTGCCACGCATTGAGGTGTCAATCTACATACAAGTCAATGCACATAATCTATGTGTCTGTCTCCCCCTTGATGTGGATATGTGTGGTCGTATGCGCGTGTGAGCGTCGGCCGGCTGTCTTCATCGTAATGTCGAGCCTTCGACACGTACTTGACCTGCGCGAGGCTGCGGCCAAACAGACAAACGAGAATGGCAGCGAAGATGAGCGCCGAGAACAGAGCGTAAGCGAGCGCGGCCGCGGCAACCAGCCGTCGACATCGACGCAGTGTCTTGAGCTGCTGGGCGACGTAAAGCAACGCGCCCAGAACGACGACCGCGTGCAGTTCCGAGCCACCACCACCGGAACCTGCGTAGCAATAACGACAGCAACAGCAACAACAATGCAAGAACAGCATCATCAGCAACAGCAAACAATGACAACATATTACACGATAGCAACTACCAAAAACACCCAACCGCTATGTGTATCAAACGACAACAACATCTATAGTGTAGTTCTTTGTATATATATATATATATATATATATATATATATATATATATATGTGGTAATTTATTATTCGCTTGATATGTATACATAAAGTAAGCCTTTTGTATCTAGGGTGCTTAGAGCGATAGCATAAGCATGCATATTGAGATAGTTTCCTAACAGTACGTGTGGCATCATGGCCGCTGACTTTCATGGGTCTGGATTATGATAATCTCTTCTCAATGAGCATCGCTCAAAAAAATCGATCAACAACAGAGATCGAACCTGGAACATCCCGGTTGATGAGACCCAGGACTAGCACCCCACTAGCCCCCTAGACCACGTCGATATATATATATATATATATATATATATAGTCAGTATACGGCAGATTACTGCCGCGAGCGCACGTTATGGTTAGGCCTAGTGGTGAGGTTGTGATTTAGGTGTTTGAAGTTGATTTGGCTTTGATTTGTGCCGCGTTGCAGGCAAGGTGTGCCTCATTAAAGTGACCCGCTAGTGCGACCCGCTAACTGGTATTTTTGCTAATGTTAACAAAATAAATCCTCTCTGACTAACATGATTGAATCGTAATTTTGCTATCGTGAGTGCCTTCACATACCTTCACGAGGTCGCGCGACGCTCGCCGGATATCCGATATTCGACGCTGTTAAGCCAAGCGTTATCATCAGCGTAAGGGCTGCCACAATGACCTGACGATGATGAACATGGTGCAGAAAATAATGTTAGCTTTCGATACATTTTCTCTCCCGTTAAGGTTCAAGATTCACGATTATAGGCTGAGTCTACACAGAAAAGGTGCGGGAAAATGAGAGATAGCAGAAACAGAGAGAGAAAAAGCTATATATTCGTAGTTAATGTCGGGAAGTTCCCCCAAGACACGTACCTCCCAGGGGTGAGCGGCAACGAGGCGCCCCTGCTGGAAGAAGATCGCGGCAAGTGGCTTCATGGTGGAGCCCAAGGCCAACGTGATGGGACGGGCAGATCGCGAGAGACCGCCGATTCTCTGAGCGGCCAGGCTCCCCTTAGGCAGCCTGCAACAGTAACAACAATAACAACAACAAGTTTCACAATTAAGTCACAACATCACTTGGTGCAAGCGGTGTGCTTAGCCGGACGTTAGTTACTCACAGGTGCGTTAAGCATTCAATGAACATCACACAATGGCATTTAAGTAGTAATGCAGCGTACGTTAAACAAAAAGAGTCACTGTAACACAACAGTAATTGACGCGCTGGCGGAACGCTACTATATTCTAGCTTGGTCTACGGTGAAAGAAAATGGCTGGAATGGAAAAGTTTTACAGCAACTGATCTTAATATCCAGATAAATTGTTTGAATTAACATCAAAATAAATTGTTTGACCGCCACACTCGTGGTCGAACCCTACTAGAACGCTTTTCTGTCGGAGCACTAGGAGGGAAATTGAAACGCGCATGCATAAGGGTCCAACCCTTGAAAGAAGTACTGCACCATCATCGAACGTTATAACAACAACATCAATAATAATTTGCTTCCTTTATAACGAGATCCAAGATCCTGGTAGGATTTACAACAACGGCGACGATCGTTATTGATCGCGATTCAAAAAGCTGACGCACAACGGGCAGAAGTAGCCAAGGGCTTGTTCCTTGTATAATCAATCTCCCAGTCAGTCCAACGAAACACGAAGCTATACTATATAGTGCAGAGCCGTTGCGTTGCGACGTGACATATGCCTTTATCAAATGGTCAAATGTGCGTCGGACTTCACAATCAAACATCAATTCCGCCAGTTTACATACATACATATACACAGGTGTAAGACAGACACCGCCACATAAATACAACCGTCCACACAGCTCAGTATACACTAGTATTAACAGGCATGTCACACGCGCACGCTAGTACACCGACCCAAACACTAGGCCCTACAATGGGGGGTCTTTTCACTAGGGGTCATCATTCACACTAACACGGAATGCGTACAGGCCAGGCATTTACCACCTACAGCAAACAGTTAGGTTTGCTGCAGTTGTCTAACTAGAGAAGGAGTGAACTAACCGGTCCGTCACCGACGCAAAGACGGTCTCTCTGCAAGTGTCTCTCCAGCGCACAGCACTAACTCATTCATTGGCAACATTGGCTAATTAATCAACTGGTAACGTGCTTTATACTCGTGCACAGGTAGCCGCCGCTGTCGCCGCCACCATGATGATAGATAAAGATAGACCTTACAGTCGAGGGCCCTCACATATCGTCATTGTTATTGTTGTGGTGTATTGTGTGTGTTCATTTGTTGTTGTGGTTGTCCATTTGTTGTTGTGGTTGTCCATTTGTTGTTGTTGTTATTGTTGTGGTCGTTCATGTTGACAAAAATGACGACAACGACGCAAAGGGACGGCGACTCTAACGGCAACCGCCATACGCAACACCAAGACACACATCACAGCGAGAGCAGAGATCGTGAGTGGAGAAGGAGAAGTTTGTTGCCATATTTTCGTGCAGACGTTGCTCTTAATGGCTAAGCTGGCTATGGCGGTGGTCAAAGTGGTGTCGGCCTAGCTTATCATTGTAGCACCAGTGCACAACACCATCAACAACAGCAACCGCAACAACAAAACCAGCAACATCAACGACAACAGCAGCAGCAGCATCAACCACAACAACAACGACAGCAGCCGCAACAACAAAACCAGCAACAGTAACAACAACAGTAATAGAACCCCACCCAGATCCGGCCGCCGGCAGTAAATGACGAGGGGGCAATTGTCGGGGGTGAAATATTTTGCTGCGGTTCTCGACTCGAAATGTCAACGACGGCGGTACTCTAACAGTGCCCCAGTCGAATGCGAAATAGTGACATTGTCGTCCCCGTCGTCATACAAGGCAAACAAGGCTCACGTTGTTAGGCTGGTGGTAACCACTCTAGTTCGAAACGGTCAACCAACCACTAACCACAACCGGCTGACGGTTAGTTATTGGTTGGACTGCTTGGATGATGGCTTAGTAATGAGCTGGTGCGCTTCATCGCTAGTCATTGATGCTTGCAACTTTCTCGATTGAACTCTATATATACATATATATATATATATATATATATATATATATATATATATATATATATATATATATATATATATATATATATATATATATAGCACCGAATCCGAGCGGGATACTCAATTAGCTTCTTGATTCATTTCTTAGGTTCCAAAGAAAGCGACTAGCCGCCAGTGAAATGGGGCAAATTCGCTCGCGTGAAATTGCAAAGATGCGTTTACTTCGTGCGGTGATGAGTCGCTGTCCGAATTTTCGCTGACTTGCCACCTCGGAATGCAAGCGGAATGTCGTTGCAAATCGACCGCCGCATCGGCGGTTAGTTAAACGGCGGCCAAACCCACTTGGAGGGGCAGCATTCGTCATCGACATTTTTCGACAACGTAATGTTAATTGGCCAGTTTTGGCCCGACAACAGCGTGTCTAACAGCGTGAAGTGAGCTTAACGAGCGGTAAACTAATGGCTGACCCATTGTATCACCCGCTGTGTTTTTGAGCGGCACGCTAACCAACTAAACTATAGGCTGCTGTTACTACGACATCTACTACCGCTAGAACCGTTCGTTAGCGCCCAAATGATAACTTAGACCCATTCAGCCATGATAGCAGGAGACAACATGCTATTCGTTACTATTATAAAGATGATATTGGCAATAATAATAATAATAATAATAATAATAATACAAGCAGCATTTCTAAATGCATATAATTCATTTATTAGTAATTTGATCTGTACATATTAATAATAATCCCTTGTTCAGAAAAATATTATTATTACTAGTAGTAGTATTATGAATAGTGGCAGTGCTAATTTTGTTTTTGCTTTTGCTGCAATTGTTGGTGTTCCGGTCTCCTTGCCTATCTTGTGTTTATATTCTAGGTAAACAAAAAAAAAATATATATATATATATATAACCCAATGCAAAGTCTATCATTAATGCATATAACGATACTGTTCTCAATTGCCTGTAGGTAACATTGTGGGCGGTTGCCGGTCAGATTCGAAATAAACAGGTGCGCCGTCTCGTCCCCTATTTGCAATTTTTTTAACACAAATGTAGCGCTTTATAATGTGAAAGGGCCTACCATACGTATGCTTAGATGTATGTGCATGTATGTATATATATAAAGAGAGAGCTGGGCGGGGGGTAGAGAGATACAGATATCCTTTGACAGCTCCTGTAAGGTGGCTATTTTCTTATTAAGGCGGTTGCGTCGCAGGGTTAACAAGATCTACAGCAGACATTATAACTGTAATTAAGTGGACTCGAAAACCGAAAAAATATTCAAACAGTCTTCGCCGCTACCTCAATGAAATCCGCACTGCGAGGACAGCATTCTGCTGCTAACGTTTTGAATTGTTGCGTGGCAACTCCTATCAAATCTGGAAATACATCGACGGATCCTATGGCAGGCAACACAATTCAGAAAACCTACCATCCGCGTTATTTGTTAGCTAAAGGATCAAATCTTGAAAGACCCGACAGAAATTGCAGACGAGCTAAACCGTCTCTTTGCCACGTTAGGTAATACTACGGTCGCTCACCTCGAGAAGAGCCTCGAAGAGAAAAATTATAATGAATTTTCACTCTCTGCTGTCTCGCTTTCCGAGATTATTGGTATCCTTCTCCATTTCAAAGACAAACTGGACTCGAGGTGTCATGGGTGTACCTGCAAAATAGTTGAAACTAGCAGATCGATCGCTGGCCATTATAAATCGTTCGTTTGAATTGGCTGGAGTTTCTCACCACGGTTGAGGGGGACGGTGTTTTCTTTATTAAAGAACAAAGGCGAACGAAATCGCGCAGCCAATTATAGGCTGATCTCGATCATCGAGAAACTGGTGTTAGTCAGGCTAAATTAACATTTAGAGTCCATCAAATTCCTTTCGCCTAACCAGTACCGGCTTTTGCAGAAGTAGGTCAACGGACCTCGCGTTGGCCTACTTATGGCAGGGAGCGCCCGATTCGGTCGAGATATATAAGTGTTGTGTCGCAGCTTTTCCTGACGTCTTGGATTTAAGTTTCTTGGTAATTCCTTCCTGTTCCAGATGCTCACTCAGCTAGGTTGCTCAACGCTGGCTGTTGCCTGGTTTGAGTCATACCTCGGACGACGGGGATGGTAGGTGTTACGAGCTAGTCGAATGGAGCGCGCTCGTGGCAGCCGGTTTATATCGGTCAGCCCCCTCAAGGTTCGGTTCTCGGACCTCTTCTGTTTCTTATTCTTTTGAATTTTTTTAATTAATAGTCCAGGTGCTAAACATTGACTCTGCTATAGTTTTTACTGTAGAGATACGACGCTACTGACACGCAGTGAACCATTGGAATTTTGGTTTGACGGATTTGCACCAGTCGCTCCTAAATGCTGACAGCGTAAGTAGCATCTTTAACACTTTCGGACTAGTTGGCAACGCCAATAAAAAAAATTCATTGTTTTTCCGTTCGTCGCCGATATATTGCACCCAAGCACTATGATGCAATACCTGCACTGGGTAGAATGAATTGGTTGGGGTGTCCTCTGGGGGCTTACTTCTGGTGTACAAAGCCGTGTTTTTACTTACAGTGCTGTGCTATGATATCCTTCTCTGGAATGGTGTCTATGACGAAATTCTCCGAAGAGCGAGAGTAATAGAGAATGATGTCTTAGAGCAGTTTTTCTAGAAGGCAAAGGGATTTGATCCCCGACTTCTTCAGTCGATAATATACATAGTGCCGCTTTCTATGTTAGACTATAAAATTTCACGAGGTATTTTACCTGTGAAGATCGGGTTTCCACTAGTTCCTTCCCCCCAACATCCGCAGTGTCTTCAGTATACTTGAAGCCTAGTTAACACACAACTGCATGTTGCGTCCCTGAAACCTAGACTTGCATTTCTAAAAAAAATTAAAAGAATTGCTACGAAGAACTTCTCGTTCGCGAAGTAACAAAAGCAAAAAAGCAACGGCTTCTAATTTCACAGTCTAAACCAGGCCTACGATCTAGGTATATCCTGAATTGAATTTGTTGTGCTTTATATAAAGAGACACTTACCTATTCAGATTGAATGATTATAATTATCCACGTGTTTTTGCCTATGGTTGTTGTCTATAAAAAAAATGCTGTACGGGTGGACTACTTCGTTTGCGTGTATATTTGCGAGCGTGCTGCCCAATCTATTGTTCGGCGTTTTAACATACGCACCAATTATATGTATAAAAGCTCTCGTGATGATGAATACCCATTGTGATTGCCCATTGTGTAAAATGCTTACACAAAGCATGTTCCGTGAATTTTGTCGAGTGCAATTTTCTGCTCAAGGTTCATTTTTTTCTTGTTGAGAACTAAAGCGTTGTAAAATGCAGTTCCGTTAAATAAGCCGCATTTAAAATAAAATTAAAATTAAAAAACTCACGTCGCTTGGTTTAAATGCTGCTGTATCCACATGAAAACGAATATTTAAATATAATTCATTGTCTTGTACATGCCGGTATGAACATTCATGATATATAGGACTGTTTAGAGTAATTCAGATGATCTAAAGCTAGTTAGCTAAGCGGCCACATGTGCTGCATGTCCCAAAACATGCGCATCTGCTCCGCCAGCTGCCCTTGAACAACAAAGGCTGCTAGGTTTGAGCATGTGTGTCGTCCTGCTAAAACACGTATTGCAAACAATTTGAAATACATAAACACACGTAATTTATCCAAGGTTCCTCCTCCAGAGTTTGCAGAACACATGGACACAAACTTCTTCTGTTACTACTGCTTGGCTTTTTTGAACAAAAAAAAGATAGTGCACAATAGAGACATCTTCTGAATCTCTGCATGTGCAAGCCAGCGGTCGTTTCGCCGGCTGATTTTTAGTCTCCTTTCGGGGCTTACTCTCAGCCAAGATTTAACGTCCATGGGACTGCTTTTCACATTGCTTCATAGACGGACCCCCGCAAATACAAATGTGCAAAGGTGGGGCTCGAACCCGCGCACCTATCTAGTGACTCCTCCGGTCGCGAGGCGCAGACGCATGCCACCTTGCCACCGGGCTCGACTGATTTTTAGTCTACAGTGAGCCTATTGCGCTGTCCTTGAGCGAGAACCCTGGAGCACCTGACATCGAACAAGTCTCTTCAGCCCGAGAGAGATTTGATCTGACGTTTATGATGTAAGACTGGCACCGGACGTCCGCCTACGAACCATTCGAGCCATTGTTCGTGACCAATGAGCCCCACAAAGTATCGGAAGCTCAAAGCGTGCTCAAAACACGCTTTTGTGAGGCAGAATTTCAGATTTTTTCTTTCGGGCTTCCGATTTAGTGGGAAGAATTATGAGGGTTGTCTAAAATACACTAAAGTCCGCCAGTGCCTCACTCAGTTCTGGAGTCCTCACACATCGCAATCTATCGTACACTTTCGTCGTGCGCTGTGTAGGACCCCAACTTTCCTTCTTCTTCTCCTGCAGAACGCGCATACGTAGCTAAAATGGCGTAAACTGACCGTTTTCAGAAAACGCAATAACTTCAAAATCGCAATAGGGCTCCGCTCGGTGACGCAAAAAGCGAGATTAACAGCTGATTATCTTAAAAAAATGTCTTAGACGCAATTGCTTGATCATCAGCCACGGTTGTTGACGTTCATTCCACTTGAAACAGGCTCTGGTTTCGCGGTTTTCGTAACCTTTTTTGTATGTCTATACAGGTTATATATATGCAGATAAACGCGTTTGTTTATAGAGACATTTATACAAATGTATACGTAAATATATATATATATATATATATATATATATATATATATATACATATATACATACGTACACGTTGTTCATTCATGGAACAAGACCCGGTGATAGATTGTGATAGTTACAACAAATCAAAATGTTTACGTAATGTCGGTGTAACTCGGTGTCAACAGAGAGTTAGCAGAACTGCACGCAAGGCAATGCAAATCGGTCTTGCTCGTGGGTTGACAGCAGCCCGAAAAACAATCGCGCTCAGCTTCCCACGAAAGCCAAGCCAAACAGCTTAACATTTCTGCCTCAAATGACAAATGCGTTGAATCAATGATTGGCGCGACCGTGATTATGGTAAAATGATACGAAAACACACCAAACAACAAACACTCACAGTACGAGTAACATGTCCTCCAACGAAACGTCAACCATTTTTCAGCCTGCTCTTTGTTGGTCGCTGTTGCCGTTTCACCACCGTTGTCAGCCAGTGCGGTCGTTATTGTTGCTGTTGTTGTTGCAGCTGTCGTGGTGGTTGTTGTTGCAGCTGTCGTGATTGTTGTTGTTGCTGTTACTGCAGCTGTCGAGGTTATTGCTGTTGTTGCTGTATCTGCTTCTCTTTCTTCTGCTATCGTTGTTTTTTTACTTGTTGTTGCTGTTACTGTTGTTGTTGAGATTGGTTTTCACTTCTGTGCCTTCCACTGCTGCCAGTATCCTGCCTTCCTGTACGCTCCAGATGACAGAACAATATATTCGGCGCCAGCCTACAGTTCTTCGTCCAGCCTTGACCGCCTTTGCAGTGAGTCTGTGTTTTCGAACACAGACAATGAGCCACTATGACCACGATCACGACGACGACGACAACAACAACAACGACGGCAACAGCAACGACGCCAACAGCAACAACAGCAGCAACAACAACAACCACAACATCAACACCAACACAGTGAGAACAGCGAAATTCTTCTATAGTTCGCTCGCGCCTGGTCTGGTCACTCGCCTCCACTAACTTACTTAGCTACTTACTTAGTTACTCGTTCTCTCAACCTGTTAGCCAGTCAACCAGTCAAGCAACCGACGAACAAACGAAAAAGAAAACAACGAAAACTCAGTCCTTCAGGTGGTTGGAGGCTGAGTCCCGGGGAGTCGGGCGGCGGATCACGCGGAGGCGGAGGCAAAGAAGACGAAGAACAAAGATGCCAGCACCATCAACAATGGGTCGCAACGGGGCCAGCCGACAACAAGGTCGATCAACACACAATACGGACGGCTGCACAGATGGACGGAGCCCAGCCCACGGCAACACGGTGCGAAATCGCCGACACGGACCAGCGTGAACGCCGCCCGCCACCCAGCGACCGAGTGAGGGCCGGCCACATGTCGACAGGGTGCCTTCCTGCAGCAGCAGCTCAGCTGCAACAACAAGAGCAACAACAACAGCTCAGCTGCAACAACAACAACAGCAGCAGCGGCAGCAACAACAACTCCGCTACCTGATCCCACCTGGCCAGCCAGCGGGCCTGCCACAGCCCCCTCGCCCCCCCAATGTCCAGTCGCGTCCTGCGACCAGCGCTAGTTCCTGCTAGCAACGGGTTGTTAATTTTGTTGGTGTTACTGTTGCCGCTGTTGTTGCTGTGGATGTTGTTGCTGCTGCGGCTGTTATTGTTGTTGCAGCTGCTGTTGTTGTTGTTTTTGTTGTTGTTGCAGCAGCAGGAGCTGTTGTTGTTGGTGTTTCAGCAGCAGCTGTTGTTGCAGCTGTTGTTGTTGTTGCTGCTGCTACTGTTGCTATTGTTGTTGTTGTTGCTGTGGCTGTTGTTGCCGTCGTTACCGTTGCTGTCGTCGTTGTTGCTGCTGCTGCTGCGGCTGTAGTTATTGCTGTGGTTGTTTCAACGGGTTCAATTTCAACGGGTTGTCTGGGTACCTACTATTTACCAGCCAGCCAGCCCGCCCGTCTGCCAGCGTTTTCCAGCAAATTTTTCTAGCTGCCTGTTCTCTGCTGCTCCCGCTTCTTCTCCGTCTACTACGGCTAATGCGGCAAGCCGTGGCATCAGCACCACCACCACCACCACCAGCAACAACAACAACAGCAGCAGCAGCAGAGCTGGTCCGGCAACGGATGTTCGCCTCGGACGTCACGCATGTCCTGCAAAAACCTGCTATCCGCGACGACGACGACGACGATGACAGGGAGGACAACGCCAACGAAAGAACCCGAGCAAGCAACAGACAAATCTATGGAATACGTATACAAACGCCGCGGAACGGACGCAAAAATGAGCAAAATGAGCGCTTCTGTTGCAAATGCTAACACATGTGTTGTCGCTCCAGTGGCCCTAGCTAGTTGCCGATGATGTTGCCGCTACTGTTGTTGTTGTCGTTGTTGGTACTGTTGTTGTTGTCGGTGTTGTTGTTGTTGCAGTTGTTGTTGTTGTTGTTGCTGGTACTGTTGTTGTTATTGTTGTTGCAGTTGTTGTTGTCGTTGTTGGTACTGTTATTGTTGTTGTTGTTGTTGTTGTTGCAGTTGTTGTTATTGTCGTTGTTTTTGTTGCTGTTGTTGCAGTCATTGTTGTTGCTGTTGCTATTATGGCTGTTGTTGTCGCCGGTGTTGTCAATGTTATCCTCTCGGGGGTCTGGAGAGGAGCATCTTTTCCGACTGGAAAGTTGCTTGCTGCTGCTTGGGCTATTGTTGCTACTGCCATGGGCCGCACGAGATGGTCGGTCTAGCCCATTCTCGTTCAGTCGTTCATCGGCTCTGTATCAATGCTGGAGGCAGATTGAGTACCTGGATCTGCGTTGGCATGATTATCATCATCATCATCATCATACAGGCAGACGGACGGACAGACAGACAGACAGAGGAACAGTCAATCATCTGACATTGGAGGTCAAACGAGCCGGCCCGCTGCTAATTATTCACCCCGCTCCCAATTAGCATTATCTACTACGATGCTGTCGTTGTTGTTGTTGTTGTTGTTGTTGTTGTTGTTGCTGCTGCTGCTGTTGTTGTTGCTTTTGTGATTGATTTTGTTGCTACCACTGCGCTTTAGCGCTTGCACGAGCCCAGCTCCAATAGAAACGCGTGAGCTTCAATGTTCGTCCACTTTTACTAGTCTACTTTTACCATTTACACGAGCGCAATAACGATGACGACGACGACGACGATGACCTTCACCATTGCCACCAACAACTTAAGCAACAACAGCAACAACAACAATTTCAACGGCCTCAACAACAACAACCACAACAACAATCTCAACGTCCTCAACTCCAAAAGCCAGTCACTTAAATTTACGCATAAATAATGACCTCGTATATACACATCCACAGAGTAAACAGCGTATCAATTATAGCAGTGAGCATTACTATTTTAGCATTACTCTACCTAGCATTTCTAAAGGCGCTTTCATCTTTATCTAGCTAGCAACAATCTTCCTGGCGTAAGGTTTGAACGCCGCAGAGACGTTCGGTTACGACCAGCACTCGAAGACCGTACAGCATCGGTATAAAGTCAGTATTGATATGTATTCATGGATGACCTTTAGGTCGGTGTACAGAGCGGTCATAGATAAGGAAAAACTAGAATTAAAAACTTTGTTTATAAGAAGATTGTTCATAATTAAATTTAATAGGAGTGAGACTGGCGTTTACCATTGCAGCACACTGACACAATGACGCCTGGTGACGCCTTCGCATGCCAGAACTCAACAGAGTCCTCCTAAAACAAGTGATGTCTTCTTAGACGAAAAATCGAATGTGTCTAACAGAATCTTGTACATCGCTGTCAAACTTCTATCCACGCGGTACGAATTGCATAACGCATCGCAACCACACAGGCTAGTACGCTATGTAGCAATCAGTTCATTTAATTTTAAATCGCGCCAGTGATAGTAGTGCAAGTCAGCTCGACGCACCAAAACAAAACCGAAACTAAGGGCCCATAGCAAAATCAAGACCACTTTTGGAGACAAATCTAGCTAAGAGTACAACACTATGGCAGTAAAAGATCAATCAGCTGACGATAGCACCTCTGCTTGTGAAACATTTTTGGAAAGTTTTTTCCTCTCAAATTTACTCTCCTGAGTGGACGATTTCCTACGAAGAATACTTTGCGGACTTGGGCAACAACATGGTGGCAGTAGAACACTTGTCTTACAAAGAAAGGCACGAGATTCGATCCAGCACATAAAAACAGTCAGTGGTGGTGAGCAGGCAGCACTTAATTAACAGGTCGAATCATTACCAGTACAGTAGATAGAAATAGTGTACAATTCTGTAGTAGTAATTCTACAGTACAACAGTACATAGGAAGGTCTGCTATGGGAAGACCTTTCACGTGCCATCATCAACATCATGTCGGTGTGCAAGTCACCTACAATAAGGTGACATCACAAAGACCACCATCATGTCAGCAGCATCTGGCGCATGATAAACGACAACTGGCGAACAACTGGCGTTTTCCCGCATTTACGTCACATGACGAAACGTCTGAATAGCCAATGTGTCACAATTATGAGCTTATTTGTTCGTCCTGGATTCCTTCCGGGAGGCATTGGCAGACACCGTTGTGCGACGGTTCTCGTTTAGAAAAATTTCTAGCTAGCTAGAAGTGTCAGTTAGCACTTTGTTGTTGTTGTCGGTGCTTGTTATTGTTGTTGATGTTGTCGGTGTTGTATAACTCTCGGTGTAGAGTAACTTCAAAACATCTGCAAACTTGAATACTCGAATCGCTTCGAACGAGTGTGTAATGGAGTCGCGTCGGGATCGAACCCGGGACTCCTACCGTGGACTCCCGCCACGGTATTTGCAATAGGTGCCTGTGGCCGGCACATATTGTGATCATCATCTGCTAAGGCAACGCATGGCGGAATCCCGCTCAACTTTTGGGCCAGTAGCAGCAACAGCAGCAGTAGGGAAGCTCATTAGCCTGTATTGACTGACGCTCGGTATATTCTGTTCATTTCGTGTTGTTTGTGTGTTTGCTATATATATATATATATATGCATGCATATATATATATATATATATATATATATATATATATATATATATATATATATATGCATATATATATATATTTCTCTTGCTTTTTTGCCCATTGCGTTCATTCGCTTGTGGTATTCTGCTAGCCTAGTCTGAACCGGCCCAGAGTATTGGTTTCGTTATACGTTACGAAGCTAGCCACTACTTACAATATCGCAGTGGCAGCACAACAGTGTGTCGTGCGTAAGTAGAAATCAGGCATAGTAACTAACAATGCTAGCAGACGAAACAAGAAACAAAAGAAAAGGAGGAAATAAAAAAAAAGTTTTTTACAACAACAATAACAACAACAGCCAAACCCAAAACAGAACAGAAGGGAGTAGTAGGGAAGTTGCAATATAGCCGCGCAGACGAGCACGATTTTCTAAGTGTTTGCGCTGTCGAAGCGTCCCCGTGTCAGCGTCTCAGCACCGTGCGATAAAAGCACCGAACGTCACCGTCACGACAAAGACTACCGGCGACGGAGGAGAAACAGAGGAAAAAAGAAAAGGGAAAAGGAAAACTCGCCGAGCAGGTCCTCGCACGCGAACCATTGCGCTAGTTTCTCACCGTTAGGGTGACGTCCGACCAAGACGATGGCGGCAGCGGCCGCAGCAGCAGCAGCACAGAATCAGCATTCTTCTGGCTAGTGGCTAGACACACTCACAAGTGGGACACCAGCACTGCAACGAAGCAGCGTGCTGGCAGGCAATACGTACTGGCAGCGAAAAAGCGGCACGTTTTTTGAAACCATCACCACCAAAATGCACCCGATACCACCACCACCACTACCACCGCCGCCACCGCCGCCACTACGAACCACACAGACACTCAGAGACACAGAAAAACGAATTTTTCCCTCATGAAACAAGAAGGCTGGGAAGTGTCTTCTTTTAGAGTGGAAGCGAAATTACCAGAAATTGTTGTATCAACCTTTTTATCCTGACACTAACCTTCACTAAGTCTGCAATTGCGAGAGCCCCAATCATCCCATAGATAAACCAATCATGCCTGCGTGTTTGAAGGACAATTTAGCATCTCCGGAATTGCATTCTACATTAGCCCCAGGCAGAACAAATGTTGCATTGAAGATAATTCTCAAAAAATGAAATTCGTTGCACTTCTTATGTTTTGATAATCACGCTTAATTACCCATTTTTGTAAAGACATTTCCGCCCCCTTGTTCCACGTGAAGACTTTCTTTCTCTTTTTTCGACTACGAGGTAATCATCTACATCGAAAATTTAATTTCTATATTTCCGCAACATCTCTATTCACCGGAGATGACTTCGTACGACTTGTACTGTTCCAACGGATAAACAATTAAATAAACAACGCTTCGAGACTATAGAGATGATAAATTACATAAATAAAAATGCGCAGAAGCAATTCAACTCGATTCCAAACCCACGTTAATAAATTAAAAAAATAATATTTTTTTCTATAAATCTGTATCAGAACTTTTCAATCCACCCATATATATTTATATATATATATATAGTGTTATTTTTTATATGAATGTACACACGCATTAAAGTAGTCAGGTATATGTGCTCAGTTTTTATTTAGTTACTCTCATATTCGCCGTTAAGCTACCTAAACTGAACTATATATATATATATATATATACATTTATACACATTTATATATATATATATATGAATGAATGCCAGCCTTTTACACGAGGTGCACACAGTAGTACGGCATTACGGGGATGATTCGTTGATTCATCATCACCATCATCTATTCCCGCAAAGAGGGTGAGTGACATAATTAACGTGTCGCCCGTCATCGTACTGATTGAGCGGATCATTGTCACTCCTGGCAAGCGACGCGGGGGGGGGGGGGGGGGCGGGGGGGAATGAATGTCATGTCGACCACTGGCACAACAGGACGACCAGCAAGCCGCAGCTGTTGTTAACATGTTGCTCCACGTGCGTCCATCCGTCCGTCCGTCCGTCCGGCCATGCGTCCTGCATACGTTCAATCCAATTCCATCCTCAAAACCCGTTATCCGTGCTCTCTTATTCTCCATATCTCACCCTCCCCCATCTCTCTCTCTCTCTCTATCTCTCTCGATCTCGCTTTTTCTCGATCGGTCTTTCTCTTTAGTTCGGTCGTGTTCTACATGAATGTCGCTGTCTTTCTGGCCAGTTAAGGCAGTGCAACTGAGAGAGAGAGAGAGAGAGACAAATGTCATCTCTACGATTGTTGCTGTCGTCATTTGTGGCTGGCCCTGTTTTTGTTGCTATTGTAGTCGCTGTTGTCGATGTTGATGAGGATGATGCTGCTGTAGCTGCTCTTGTTTTTGCTGTCGGTGTTGTTGTTGCTGCTCTGGTTCTTATCGCTGTTGTTGTTCTTGTTGTAATGTCTGCTGCGATTGTTGTGGTTGCTGCTTTTAGTTTTGTTATTGTTGTTATTGTTGTTGCTTTTGTTTTTATTGTTGCTGTTGCTGTTGTTGTTGTTTCTCGTGTTTTCGTTGTTGCTGCCCTTGTATTGTTACTGTTGCCTCTGTGGGCTTCCCGCTGCGGCTGTTGCTAGTAGTACTAACTCTATGAAAGCAGCGGTAAGACTGATCTGATTATATGGCTGACTCGATTTCTAGTCCGGGTTGTATTGCAACTCCTACAACCAAGCTGAGCGACAAATTGAAGCTAAACAGCTGACGCCCGGGCGGTGTCGACCGAAACGCCGCTGTCGACGACAACAGCAACAACAACAACAACAACAATGAAAACCAGAACAACAACAACGACGACGCCCAGCAGCAACAACACCAGCAGCAGCAACTACAATCGAATCTATTCGCTGTCACTGCGGTAGTAACACCGGTGACAAAAACAACAATAGCAAAAACAGCAACAACAGCAACAACCGCTACAACGAGAACAGTACAAACCGCGACAACACCAACTACTGATACAGCGACAAGCTTATAACGTCATATGAGCGCATACTACGTGTACACTCTCAGCACAGCACGCACGGAAAGTAGGTCGCACTGGAGCTTCACTATGCGTCGCGCGAATTGATCTCACCGGCTGAGCATTGTCACTCTTAGCAAACGAGTTGTTTTTATATATATATATATATATTCATATATACACACACACACATATATATATACGTATACGTTTTATAGTCTAAGACAGCTAACCAGTAGCGCAACATTCCTAATTGTGATGACATATGCAGTGCAGAATCTGGCATAGGCTGCACGTAGTACTAATGATGAGAACGACGGTGAGACCTTCCGCCAAGTCGCCGTTGAACGCCTCCTTTTGCTGATCTGCACAGTGAGCACCCTCTAATTAGCTAGAATTCTCACGGCTCTAATTGGATTATACATATATATATATATATATATATATATATATATATATATATATATATATGTATAATCTTAATATATATATAATATATATATATATCTTATAATACACGCAACGCCTTCGTATGAGGTTGTCTTCGCGTGTACGTAATAACATAGTCAAGCTTGGCTACCGGTAATCCATCTTGCTTAATGTCCGTCAAATGCTATTGGCACAAGTTACAAGCTACTGCCGACTCCATCCCTTTAAACAAACTACTACGAACTAAAGAGACCGATTCAAAACAATCATGTTAAACAAAATTGCCTACATTCATGGGGGACAAAAAATGCCTCTCCGGGGTTTAGGAGAGCCGTAATTGTATCACTATATGACGAGGACATGAAAGGACGCCTTACATGTCTTCGTATACATACATACGAAGAACGGAATGAAAAGAGATATCTGTCGTTCGAAAAGGACGCGACATATAAATGACGATACTCGAATAAATTAATCCATAGTCAAGGAAACTCGCGCAGGTATTTAAGAAAACGGCCTCGTTTCGGTGTCAGCAAGGTCCGCTCGCCGGGCGCGTCATCTTTGGTGGGTCGCCAAGCGATTCGCTCAACTCAACGCAACTGAACGCCTTTAAATGAAGCTGATGGACACACCTCTCGACGCGTATGTGCGCGGCTACGGACCCAGTCAACCAGAGCACCGTGCGACTGAGCTCCTGCAACGCTCAAGAACAGCGAGAAAAAGACAGAGGTTTGAACTCACGTTCTCGGCAAGCGTGCACAGAGTTCCAAAGCCAAAACGTTTTTGCAGGAAGACGGCTCTTAGCGATTGAATAAGAATGCAGACACAGAGACGTCGACAAACCTTCTTCTCATAGTAGATGCTGCTCGGTGTATGGAGAGAGAGAACGTGTAAGTAGTTTTAGGGTTCCCGCATGTTTGAACGTAGAACGAAGAATATCAATTCAATTAAATGCTTTGCTTTTTGAAGAATTTTTGTTTCTGTCAATACATCCCTGATTGCAATCATTTTAACGAGAACTGCTTCAACGACGATTGATGCATCTCGAAGCGAGACTACAATCTAGTCTGGGAGTTAATAAGCTAGGGAGATTGCGACGCCCATTGGATCAGATTGATCGACTGGCGACACAACATGGCCAGTTCCGCCGCAACTTCCTATGCTGTGTTGATGATGGCTTTATGAGCTGCTCAATTTATACCGACTATTTTGTTGACAAGTCAACGTCATTATATTCGCTTGCCTCAGAGGCCTTGCTTGTCGGCGTTAAGCTATAATAAACATTCACTGATTAGTTTATCGTATGACAGTCTAAGAATCGTCTACGAATGACAAAACACATATAGGCGTATCTGCTTCTACATATCTTCATCTTAGTTATCTCACGCAAGAGAATGCTTCCTACAAAATCCTGCCCTTTGTAGGACTCTCCTAGCTACGTAATTAAGCGTGCTTTGTATGCCTGCCTGGACGTCTAAATTTAACAGTTCAACGGGTATCGTGGTCAACAAGGTAAACCATCTTGTCACATGAAAAGGGCTCGCACACGGAAATAATGCCTATTCTTCCTTTCGCGCAACAAAGATAGTGTGAAAAAGTTAGAAGTGCGACCATTGGGGTCGTTCAAGACTTCGCTTGCAGATGTCTTTGTTTTTCTTGAAGTCCAGCACATACTGGCTAACATGTTCTTTTCGAGGCCTGAGGTCTCGAGAAGATTGAGACTTTTGGTCTCTCGACTCACAAGGTCGAGAAGACGCTTCTCGTTGCCGATCACTGACCACTGATCTCCCAATAACCGATCCGACGTTGTTGATTGATAAGCGGTTACAACAATAATAACAACACCACCACCAACAACAACAACAACAACCAGTTCGCACGTCTTATAGTGTCAGATAGATAACTAGTAACGTACGATTTCCAATTGTGACTTCACAAAGTGGCACTCGTGATGACACACAAAGATGAGGACCTTTCGCCAAGTCGTCGTTGAACGCCTCCCTTTGGTGCTAATCTGCACAGTGAGCACCCTTTAATTATCTCGAATTCTCACGGCCCTCGTTGGAGTAGCACGCCGATTGCGGCGGCGTAAAAACGTATATTTATACAATACATTCATACATACGAACGAACGACTAATTCCTAAGTTACTAATTCGCGTGGCGGTGCTCGGCAGGCGCTTATTAATCTGCTGTCTGCTATGGCAACGCAAATGCGCAATGCTGACTGAAGTTTCTTGTCAAAGCCAAGGCGATTCGGACCCATTCGGGGTTCCTATCGACTACAACGAACCTTATCGTATTAAAAAAAAGAATCTTTAAAACATGATTACTTTATGAAACTGCTCTTTTAGAAATTTCGCCCAGCCATAAGTCATTCAGGATCGATAACCCAGCACCTCCTGTGCCGGAGTCGCAGGCCATCTTCTTCACCATTCCATTCCGTCGACATGAGCCGCATTTTAATAAGGCATATGTTGACGGGATGGAACAACACAGCCACATTTATTGCATATATATACAGGGACGTGCGGTGTATTGGTTGAATCACTCAGCAGCATTGCGAGGAGCGCACATGACGAGGACATTAGCTGCATTCAAATACGTGTGTACGATCAGGCTACGCTCGTGCGCCCATTACACTTTATATTATTATTAATATTATTATTATTATTATTATTGGTCTCCTAATGACCCCGTCTCATTTCATCATTGCCGGCTTGTCCATCCAATCAGTAATTGTGAAAAATTAGATTCCCGCCGCTTTTTTTAATTGACACTGTTACTAGTACTACTATAAACTGTAGTCTGTAACTAGAATAATACATCGATGTTTTAATAATGATCTATTAATAACAACAATAACCATCATCATAATTTTCATCACGGTTTTTGGTGGACGCGTCGTTGGATAATTGGTGCGCGGTTCTAAACGTGACCCTTGACCCGCGAAAGAAGGTAAATAACCTCAGGAAGAACGAAGCTAGGCTAGCTAACGCACTTCGGCAGGGCTGATGCTACAACATGCCTGATATCGCGGCGGCGGAAACAGGCGGAGAAGCATAACTCAACACAGCAAAAGATATAAAGGAGATCCTATAGCCAAGTGCCTGATTGTTGTGTACCATAACAAGTGCACTAAATCCAGTTGAATTGTTTTTGTTTACTAGATGATCATGAATAGAAATAATAATTTCGTCTCCGCCGCTCCGCCTTGCTTCCGTCAGCATCCGAAAGACTGTACTAGCCCAATACTCTACTATATCAGAGAGTCTATCGTGATGATGGGCAAGCAATAGTACATTTAGAATGATAATATGAGTACATTTTGAAAATGAAAAACAAAGAAAAAGAAACGGAAATCTGCGTTGTGTTCTATCTGATTTTGTTTCATCACTTTGTGGGGAGTTTCCACGGTATCTTGCGCCGACCTCTTTCTCTGTTGCGCGCATGCATTTTTTCTCTTTTGACATCTTAAACTCTCCTTTATTCCCGCGCCCGTGAAATAGTGGAGTCGAATCATGCAGAATTCGATCTTATTTTAGTTGTTGTTACTGTTGTTGTGGTTGTTGTTGCTACTGTTAACGCAAGACTATTTACCTGCACATTTATGTGCATATTTCTTTCATTATTCTTATTACATTTAGGCTTTTTAGTGGTAGTCATTTAGTACAATTATGCAATGCGTGCGCGTGTACAGAGTAGGTAGGCATTTGACGTCGTACATTAATCTGCATGTTATTGTCGCGTCGAACTAAACGCTCTGTTGGAACGCTGTGGCGTCGCGTTTACGGTAGTAGTAGTAGTTCGGTGATTGTGTCGAATGTGAATGAACCACTACCGATCGATTTTCATTCGGGAATGCAAAGCAATTCCGGACCACGTTCCCGAACAGAGTGGCCATTAGACTCAACGCAGGTATGAGTGGTGTACAAGAACGTTCCGGTTTCGCCGTCTAGTTGTTGTTGCTGCTGCTGCTGTTGTTGTTGTTGTTGCTATTGTCGTTGTTGTTGTTGCTATTGTCGCTGTTGTTGTTGTTGTTGCTATTGTCGCTGTTGTTGTTGTTGTGCTTGTTGGTTTAAACTGCTACCGGTGCTGTTACTGCAGCCGCTGCCGCTGAAACTTGTCGCATCGCTGTGACCCCTGTTGTTAGTCGTTGTCGACTCCTCCCGTTGGTTCATCGTGTCGTAACGGCCAACACAGACAACAGCAACAGCTGTTGTTGTTGTTCAACCACGTATCACGTTGCTGCGTTCGTTTACTGTCTGGTTGGCATTAAACAGTGGTGGCTGTTACCTTTACCGTTGTTACTGCTGCGACAGCTGTTGTCTTTGTTGCTGTCAATATTGTTGTTGTTGTTGCTGTCAATATTGTTGTTGTTATTGTTGTTGTTGTTGTTGTTGTTGTTGTTATTGTTGCTGTCAATATTGTTGTTGTTGTACGCTGTAATTGTATTGTTGTTGTTTCTGCTGCTCCTCTTATTGTTGTTGTCGTTGTTACCGCCACCACTGCTATATAGCTGCTGTGTAAATAAACACATACATAGTTGTTCGCGCAGACGTATATGCGCGTATGTACTTTGACAGGCAGACGACGACGATGACGACGACGACAACAACGATAGATCCCGACAGATGGCGCTCCCACCGATCGATCGGTTCCGTCCGTCGCTTGGTTGGTTAGCTGTCAGCATAAACGGCAAAAATCGACGACGACGACAACAACGACAACAACGGCGGCAATTTCGGTGAAAATCCCTAAGCAAATATCGACTAACTAGGTAAGATAATGCTGACAAAAGCCCACGATGTATGTATGTATGCATATGTTTGTACTTCCGAAAGACGGCCTTCTCCGGCACTAAACTCGCACACAAGTGTTTGTACAAACTTTTTGATCCGCTTAGTATATATATATACATATACATATATAGAGTATACATATACATATATAGAGAGTGGGAGAGGGAGAGAGATGGAGAGGGAAAGAGCACTTGTACGCTGCAATTGTATCTAAGAGAACTACCATGAGGTTAGAGCGACGTAACAGGCATTTACGCACGTATACCGTTCGATCACCCCACGCGAAAGCGTCGGTCATACTCAAGGCAGGCGTTGCATACCGCACTCCTCTCACTAATGCAGACTCTCCACGCGTGACCCGGTGCACTTACTACGAAGCTTATGACGTCAGAAGCACAGAATCTGGGCCATGCGCGCTTTTTCGCTGGTCCCCCTCACTGCAGATAGATGTTATCAATATATATATATATATATATATATATATATATCCAAAACTACATTTCTAAAGAAATATTGCTTCGAAAGAATGTCGAGGTGGTGTGAAGATGGCCGTGCAAAATCGACCTCACGAGTTCTAGACACAGTTGTCGGCCATCCAATTTATCCGTCCTGTCTAAATATATATATAAATATATATAGAGCGGGAGAGAGAAACAGCGGCTGTTTTGCTAACAGGAAAAATAAGTGCAGGAACATTTAGCTTCACCGGATAGGGCTCGGATTAACGGCCGTCAAGGAACTTCCATTGCCGGGCCGTAATTGGACCATAACCTGACCGCAAACAACAAGGAGGTAGCGCCATAAGGCGATGAAAATGTCACTGGCCCAAAGTAAAGCTCCCGTGCAAGGAAGTCCCCCTTTGGCTCCGAGACGTGGAAAGCTTAGCAACTAGTCCCGAATCACCTGCGAAGTGAAGGAACGTGGTCTTTTTCAGTAGTGATGAGGCCAGCAGGCGCCAGTCCCATACTGTCCCGTACTGTTGTGATGGAATTGGACGCACGTAATATATATACCTGTAGATTGCAATGCTTTTTTGAAGAGAGGCCTGGTAAGAAGACAAGCTAAAAGGACAGGGCTGATTGATTAGCAACAGGTCTGAGCAGGCGGCATACGAGTGTCGCCAGCCCTAGCACTATATATCGGCTTTGTGTGTGCACATATATATGTATATATATATGTATATACATATAAATATATATATATATATATATATATATATATATATATATATATATATATATATATATATGTTGTTGTTGCTGTGCTGTTGTTATTGTACGCTGTATTTGTATTGTTGTTGTTACCGCCACCCTGCTATACAACTAGTAAGTAAAGTTTCCGGGCTGAACCTCAGCCAAGATTTTACGTCCACGAAACTGTTTATCACATTGCTTCGTAGACGGACCCCCATAAATACAAATCGGTGCAACGGTGGGGCTCGAACCCGCGCACCTGCTATGTGTCTTCTCCGGTCGCGACACGCAGGCGGAATGCACCACGCCAGCGGGCTCGATACTGCTATATATATAAGTATATAAATATAACCAAATGGAGTAATTGCAACCTCCAGTAACAACCACCGCCACCACCTTGAGAAATGTCTCATAATCTCTAAGCAGGCCCTTTGTCACGACGTCTAACGTGATGGCCACGGCGAGAGTCTTTTAGACACCGCGTCACCTCGATCGTAGAAATACCAGATACAATAATACCAGCACGGGCATCACTACAACACCAATTATGCCGCATCAACAACATTCGAATGCTACTAGAATTGCCACTAACTGCGACTGCTTCAGCTATATCTGCTCCTTCGCCCTTCAAAGTTGTGTACGCGTTGCAAACACCCCACACCATTTACAAACAAGAATGTCACACAAATGAGCCAATAAGCAAACAACACGTCGTTATACGCCGATCAGCACAGTACGAGTACAACAAAGACAACAGCATAACATGGTATCAATAACACCGACGATGCTACCAATTCATGGTGAATAAACCCGAAACATAATAACACCGACGACGACGTTAAGAACAGTAATAGCAGCAGCAGCAGCAACAACAACAACAACAGCAACAACAACGACGACAACAATAACAACAGCAACAACAACGATGCCAACGACAAGTGACTGCACAATGCACGAAATACGATAGCGACGACGACGACGACGAATTGTTCAATCGTTGTGGCACATTGAAACAGCAGCAACAACAGCAACAACCATATATAATATCTAATCTATAAGAGAGGCGGGAGGCGGGTGACGATGTTGCTGGCCACGATGTTACGACGACAACGACGACGACGACGACGACGATGATAATATCGACGCTAGTCGGCTAGGAAGGAAAACGGAAGACATCCGTCCGTCCGGCCGGGCTGCCAAACCTGGCCGACGCGTTGAAGACGAAGACGAAGGCGTTCCTTCGTTTGCCCGACACGAAACGTCTTCGTCGTCGTCGTCGTCGTGATATCGTCTTCATCGGCGGCGACGCGGCGATGCCCCTGGGCGCGCGCGCATCCGGCCCCCGCGGCCCTGGGGCTCGGCTCGGCCTGTTCGCGGACGCGTCGCGTCACCACGCCCGGCCGGCCGACGAACCGACGCCAGCGATGCGCCAACTGCTTGCCCGCTGCATATACCTCAAACGCTTCACCGTCACCCAGCAGTCAGCAATAGCAGCAGCAGCAGCACGGACAGCAACAACACCAACAACAACATCAGCATCATCAACAGTGCTATTATCGGCATCATTAGCTTCGCCACGATGATCAACAACAATTCCCAAACCAACAACAACAGCAAGAACAGCAACAGCAACAACCAAACCGAAATCAACAACAACTGCAGCAGCAACAACAACAGCGATACCATGCCAGACGCTTGAATCAATTGAATCATCGCAGCACCATCTGCAGACAAATATAGCAACACTGTAATAAGCAGACAGCAACCAAATCAATCAATCAGGTTTCATTGATGTGTCCGACAAGTTGCCAATCTGTCACGTTTCGACCAAATGCAGGCATGTGTAAGTACAGATCATCAAATCAATGATCAGCACACCCCACAACATATACAAAAAGGTGCAAATATCGGAAAATGATAAAAACAATCGTCGCAGCAGACAGGAAACGAACTGTTTAGTCTGACACTGGGATTGGCGCTGCAACCTCTATCCAGGCCTAATCCTGGAGATGTTTGGTGAGCTGTGGCCACCACCGTCAGAAGTGCCCCATTTTCGCGACTCTGTACTCTCCACATATGAAACCTAGCCCAGACTCATCGCTAATGCAGGAGTCCCTGCACCATTGGCTAGAAGCGACGAAACGTTTTATGAACATACTCGTGGCAAAATCTACAGCAAATAACCGCCGCACGACACGCACCCCCGCCTCAGACCTCCGGGGAAGAAGAGCTGGCCACGAGTAGACTCACACCTCCCCCGATTGTCTAAAGTACTCGCACATGAAATTCCCGGCCGCTTCTGAGGTTGGGAAAATGACTGGTTTTTAGTGAGTTGTAGCTCCACACTACCGGCCCACAGACGAGTTTACTGCAGTGATGTTCGCGTGTGCAAACCACATTTTCCAGTTACTCCTCTAAAAAAACCCAGCCCAGACCAGGGATTCGTTTACCCTGAAGCGCTCGAAGAGGCCGCCGTAACATCAACTAACAAACAACAACAATAACAACAACAAAACGAAGGTCCATGTCGTCGTGAGAAATGCTTTGGGGTTCGGCATCTGATGCAGTGAAGCAGGAGAAGCCCAAGTAGCGAGTCACTCCGATAGATGACTTCTGAAAAGCCCCCAAGATACTTCGATGGCGACTGTAGAGCTTGATAAAGAAACAAACTGATTAATGCCCCCCCTCTCGAAGCGAACCAACGTGCACGTTCTCATGTCACAGGCCAGACGCCCCTTGTGTGTATATATATATATATATATATATGTATATATATATATATATATATATATATATATATATATGTATATATATATATATATATATATATATATGTATATATATATATATATATATATATATGTATATATATATATATATATATATATATGGAAAGATGCTTAAGGTATTTTGAAGAGGCATGCGACTATCGGCTCAATTGCTTAATTGTATAACATCATTAACAACAAATTCAATCGAAGCAAATGCTATGTTTCGACTCTAAGCAATGAAATGTTTCGACTAATTCATACTTGGTTATATCCCGCTAAGTTAGATCGTCGTGAATTGATCAGAGCCGAAGTCTACCTCGTTTGTACAACCTTTTTTCTACCTTGGCTATGTATGGGGATTTTCAGACCTTGCGCCGAGGGTGAAACTATGCTAGTGTGACACGACACCTCCCGCACGGGGCACGCTGGCTCAGCCAGACGCATTTTCCTTGCTGAAGATCCAGCTTTCGAAAAAGCCCTCTAAAGGATACACGCGTACGAGAACGTGAGATTATTATGTGATAGTGCCTACGCCAGATCGTACACCTACAGATACCCTATTGGGAAATACGTCACCCTTCATGGAAGTCACTACAGTCTGGCACGTATTGCGAGGCGGCGATGCGTCATCCGTAACGGGTCTGCTTATATAGGGCGTATGTATCGGGCGTCTTTCATCACTTTTGTCTGCAAAGCCTGCTGAACCTCAAACTAGTAGCTGCCGAAAGAGTGCCAACGTTCTCCCTCATAGGTCTCAACGCGGGAAACGCGGTCATTTTGGCTGTCCGATGCTACGATGCACTCTGAATCTAAAAGATGCAACTGTTGACAGAAGTCCCATGCAAGAATATGAATAGGCCTAGCCGTACGTACTTTTGAATGAAAATAAACGAGAAGTTCCCGCTCATGAATCCCCTAAAAGTAGACAGCGGTCTCCACACACACACCCGAAAAATAAACACTTTTTTTCAACGTTCTGGGAAGTTCTCTCTTCTCGAAGCCGTCAACTGCACCAGACTACAACGGTGTATAAGGCTGGGTTAGGTGCATCAATAAAAAAAATGTTTTCAATAACTATCCGAAAATAATTAAAAAATAATGTTAATAATTACGAATGTGAGGATGAAAATTGTTTAATAGCTATCTACCGATCAAGCATATGGCGGTAAGTAGCTTTTGGCATGAAGTACCAAGTCGCGTATCGTATGCGGTTGATGCACGGCATTGACCTCAGTCAGACAGTTGTGCCGGGCAACGCGACAGAGGCAGCAACACATTACTCTAGAATTTACATTATTATTATTATGATTTAAAAATTTACAGAAATAACACTTTCTTTTCTTTCTTCTTCCTTCTTCGTTCTTTATCTCACTCATAAGGCAATATCGCCGTATATGGATCCACTAGTCCGCCGTCAATAATGGATACACTAGTCTTCCTAAATTGACTTTCGCATAGAGGTAAACACAAGTAACTTCATTCTGGCTGCAACTTTTCACCAACAGAATGGTAACTGTAGTAGGTTTAAATGACTATAGACTTCTTGCAAATATTTGGAAATGTGAATGAAACAACATACCATTGTAATTGTGTATATAATAAATAAATGACCTTGTTCAAAAAAAAAACCAAACGGGGCCAAACGAGAAACTCACCTCACAAGAGGCCAACGTATGGTGTACTAGTATAGTCACACACAAACACACACGCGTTTGCCTATGTCAAATCTCCGAGTAGGTGTGAACATGAATGACGCAACGATTGCTACTTTCTAAATTATTAATAGTTCACACCAGAGACCTTCAACTTCACGAATTCACACTTTTTTGAGAAAATGCTTATTTCATATATATATATATATACTTGTTTTCAATCCTATGTGCATGTATATGTGTGTGCACGCACGGCAATGAGATTGCTCTGAAAGCAAAGACATCTTCCTTTTTGCTGTAAGCAATCTCACTATCTAAAAAGGCTAGCTATATTTAACTCGTGTTATCTCTCTCTCTATATATATATATATCACTCCAAAGTGATAACATAGCAAAGTTATATAAATTCACTTAAATCACATTTAAGTGAAAAAAAGACATATGTATATATATATATACATTATCATTACATGCAAACAATAAAATTTGATTTTTTCAGTAAATTTATGTTTAAAAATAAGACGACACTGCCAAAATCTTCTTGATTTGTTTTTCTCATAAGAAAAATTAATCAGCTACACACAGGTCAAATTTCGCGCGTCAATTAGCGGTGGCGTCTATTTTTGAGTTTGGTTCGAAGAAGTGAAAAAAACGAGGTTTGGCAATTTTGGCGATCATAAGCACTAAAGTGGTGGAAATGTTATAAACTGCTTATGGTGATCAAGCAGTATACTAAAACACTGTGTATACGTGGGACCCTCGATTTCGCGACGCGCGCAAGAAAATCGGAGATGACCCCCCGTTCGGGAAGGCCGTTGACGCTAATAACAAAAGAAATCGTTGAAAAAGTTCGTGATATCGTACTCAGCAATCGCCGAATTATTATCAGGAAGATTGGTGAGGAAATTGAGATACCTTATGAATCAACTCATAATATGGATCAATCTGGATGGATTGCAGAACGCGCGGATTCTGAAAAACGAAGGAAATATCTCGAGCTATCAAGGAGCTACCACTTCGTGCCCATTACATTGGAGACACTCGGCCCCATCAGCACAGGTAAAGCAAAAATCCTGGAAGATATCGGAAACGTATGGGAGACGTTACGGACAATCGATGCGAGGCTATATTTTTGAGACAGGTGACGTTTTTGGCCGTTTGTAGAAGGAACGTAGCTTCTATGACAGGCGCCATGAATTGATAGAAAGCGAACAGAGCATGATGAATTTGGCTTAAACGTTCATACTTCACAAGTGTAATAATAATAGTAATAGTAATAATAATAAATAATTTGGACCCAAGGCAAGGTTGCCAGCAAAACTGGAAGCACGGAGCCTCGGACGGGACAACGACAAGAGACCTGACGGTGTGACCATACCGTAGCTCATTTCTATCTCATCCATAGCTCTGTCAGCACAGGACGAGTAGCTGAGCACGCCGAACAGGAAAAGAGAAGTAAATACGCAGATCTCGAAAACAGTCTTCACTTCGTACCGGTGGCTATGGAAACGTTAGGACTCATCAGCAGTGGAGCAGCAAAATTCATTCGGGATTCTGGCCAGAAGAATGGTAGCAACGACGGAGGACCAGCGCGAGAGATAATATCTGAAACAGCTTCTGTCTCTCGCGGTGTGTGTAGAGGCAATGCCGCTTCGATAATAGGCGCCATGGTATGAGCAGCTAAATAGCACTTGCTTGAATCGATGCTCGGCACGTTCGAACCTCACAACTGTACGCTGATAACACAACTCTGAAATAAATAATAATAATAATAATACTGACACTAATACTAATAATAATAGTATACTAATAGTATAGCAATAGTACAGCAATAGTACAGCAATAGTACAGCAATAGTATAGCACTAGTAATAATAATAATAATAATAATAATAATAATAATAATAATAATAATAATAATGACAACGTGTATGGGGCAACGAGGATGTTTGTTGCTGGACAAACAAATGAACGATGGTGATGAAGTTGGACCGTTGGCGGTTGCGCCGACAAAGCTAACTCGTAGTATACATAATAGATAGGAGAAACACAGATAGAGAGAGATATGGAGCGGGGCGGAGCGGAGAGACTCGGCTCGTCTGGTCGAGTCTGGTCTGTGGTCGCCGGCTAAATATGTTAGTGGTCGATGTCTTAGACAGTTCGACGAGAGACAAAACGCGACCCTTGCTCATTTACTCATCATCCGTATCGTCTTCTCCATCTTCATCGTCTTCTTCTCTTTCTCCTCTCAGATTGTGTGTCTGGCCCACGCTAAGATAAGGCGCCACGTTTCCATCCCAGTCACCGCTCTGAGTCATCATCACCAGCTACCTAGGTAGGCAGACAGACAGGGTCAACCGCGTGCACCAAGTGGTTGCGGTTGGTAGTAATACGTGAATAAGTAACGTACGTATCCCTAACTCCCGAATGCACCGGCGACAAGCAAAGAATCGAGCAAACCAGCCATTGATTGCTGAGATTGTTATATAGCTTGGTCGTTGGTATAATTAACACGTTGTTGTTGCCGTCAAACTATGTCTGCGGTCTAGAATTAAAAACATTTTCTAAGGTGGTTGTTTTTAATTCTAGGCCATCCTCCGTCTCCTACGGGCTTGGAACTCACCGTGAGGTATGATCCGAACCGGCGACACCCCGACGGATGACAACCATGACTAGCCGTAACAAGGACGCGTGTAAAAGATGTGTGTCAAGCTGGTCAACTGCGACCACCAGGCAATAGGCGCGGTAAACTGCGTCTCCACGCGTCGTCTTCGCTGCTCTGCCCTACCTGACTATGAGACATAGAGAAACACAAAGCCCTGATGGACTGTGTCGCTTGTTGCAATAGGTCGCATCAGATTCGGCATTCTGGGAAAATACAAGAAATCAAGGTAATTGACTCGCCGCAGCTACACTCGGCTTAAAGCAGCCCGTTGCTGCCAACCCTCTCGATCTAGGCTATCCTTTGCTATTGGGTGTTCGTATCATTGTTATCATATGCTTCTGTTAAGGTATTGTGTAAATTGTACATGTCAAAACTGCAGCGCGAAATGTGAAGGCATGCCAAGTTTCGGATGGCGTTAGACTTGGGCCCAGTAGCTTAGCTTTAGTATGTACCTAAACGCGGGCACTGGATGGTTGAAAAAAATCGGGTCAACTGAGTCGATCAATTTCCTTGTGCCTAACCAGTTCGGAGTTTCTTTTAAGCTTTCTAAGCTCGCGTTGGCCCACGTAGAGCAGTGGGTGTCCGATTTTGTTAAGCCACATAAGCTTTGTCTTGCAGTCTTTCTGGACGTGTCGGCTGCTTTCAATTGTCGTAATCATTTATTTAAATTTCAAATGCTCGCTCAAATGGATTGCTCCACGCCGACTGTTGCCTGGTTAAGGTCCTATCTCTCGGGACGGAGCCAGGTCGTACAAGCTAGTCTCGAGTTCTTGTAGCATTAGGTTGATATCAGGACAAGGCTCGGTTCTCGAACCTTTCATAGTTCTTAACCATCCGATTATGTTTTATTCGATTAAGAGTCCAGGTGCACCATCACTGTTCGGAGTCATTTCGGTTCGGAATTTTAATACAGATTTGCACTAGACGCTAAAAGTAAAGAGACATTGTTTTACTTCGTAAGCACCTCTTCGCTTGCGAAATAAAACAATGTATCTTTAATTTCACAGTCTGAATCAGGCTGTGAATCTAAGTGACAAATCTAGGTATATCTTAAATTGGGATTGTTTTATCACACACACTCAGATTGGATATGTAGGACATAGATATTCATAAGTTTTGAGACAGAGACCTTTTGAGACAAGTGCCTATACGAGGCATATTCGCAATCGCACATTTTGCATGACGGTGCTGATGATACGAAAAGAAGAGAATATCTGCTAGACGAGCATAATCTCCACTAACCCAAAACAAGCACCACACATACCGACAGGACAGAACGATCTAGATGAGATGTCTGATCGAGCGAACACGCGGCTCTGACACTAGATGAAGTCGTGTCACTTCGACTCTGGAGTGAGAGACCGTCAGAGCGAGCCGATTTGTTTTAGTTCTTGCAGATTTGGCTCACCGCTATAAAAATAATCAAATGCTAAAAACAATATACTTGATATACAATAATAATTAGTATCCTAGTAACATTTTCGGGCTGACCCTTCTCAGTCAACGGCAAAGAGCGTCGTCCTCAGAACCGCTCTCGAATTACTTCATATGATGGACGCCAATAAACACAAATGTGTAAACACAAATGGGGACCGAACCCGATACGCACACTTGTCTCTCCTCCGGTTGCAAGACGCACCACGACCACTATTACTACTACTGCTGCTACTACAATGACGACAGTTTCCCTGCGCTAACGTGGCGCAGAAGCAGAAAGACGCAACTTTACAAACCAGAGTAGGAGAATCCATACAGATCAGCCGCCAGTAGGTTGTGGGAACGGGGATTTTTCGGACGGAACACAGCAACATTGGCGACATCAACAGCTCCGACCATACATACATACTTGCGCGCCTTCTCTCTACGTCAAGCTTTCGCTTGAACGTTCAAAACGCGCTTTTTTTGTAAGAAGTTCTACAGCTATGTGCAGCATTCGACATTCCGCGCCGACATTCCAGACATATTCCGCAGCGTGGCTGTGGCTGCTCGTAAAAATAGCCGCGAAGAAGACTTGCGGCCGCTATGGTGTTGTTGGTGTTGTTGTTGTTGTTGGTGTTGTTGTTGTTGTTGTTGTTGTTGTTGTTGGTGGTGTTGTTGTGATCGTCAGTAGTAGTTGTGTTCTTGTTGCTGCTGCTGCTGCTGCTGGCATGTGTTTGATAAACAATGAATGGATAACAAACAAAAACAATTAATTAATCAATTGATTAATTAACTGCTGATCAAAGCATCATCTCATTTGCTTCTGATTCGCTCCTCACTTGCTTGCGAAAGCCCACCAGCTCACCTATAACACAATGTTTATGTGGGTAGTATATATATATATATATATATATATATATATATATATATATATATATATATATATATATATATATATATATATATATTTATATAACATTATGTGATGATTTATTAATCATTTACAATACGTTTGCACACTCGGCAGTGCTCGCCTTAATAAAAATGGTGGTATATATATATATATATATATATATATATATATATATACGAATTACTAACTTAGCACCAACTTTAGAGCATCAATTTAGTCATTCGGAAGAGCAAAATAGATTCGAGACAATAGCAACAGCAGCACCAGAAGAAGAGAACATCCTTAATTTCAACTGTGTGTTCGATTCTCGGAGTGGAACGGGAGATGCAAGAGGAGTGCGCACCGGGGGGGGGGGGGTGGAGTGGAGAGAGATACTTCTGTTGTGTGTAAGTTTGGTCGGATCTGATGCGATACGATTCGATCCAAATCAGCTGTGTGTTTGTTCTGTCGTCGTCGTCTTCGTCGCTTCCTGGATGAACTCTCTGTATGTATGTCTGTCTGCATGTCCGTCTGTCCAACCGGCTGGTTGCTCACCTGCGCGCAGAGAGAGGGTGCAACAGACAACGGGACTTCAACTACAGCGGCAGAACTGGGGTCTGTTCTCGCCGAAGATCACTGATGCTGAAGGCGACGGCAACGAAGCAAGATTCGCGGTTCGCCGGCCGTGACCGTCCGTCCTCGCTTCGGCTGGCAGTTGCTTCAATGGCGTCAATCTATCATCATCAATTGGTTCACTCAAGTTGGTCACTCAGGAAGCTCAGTAGCTAGCATTCAATCCATTTATCCAATTCAATCAATCCATCCATCTATCCATCAATTATTGAATTAATTAATCAATTAGTCAGTCAGTCAATCAATCAATAGATCGATCGATTAATCGATCGAGATCGTCGATGATGGCCGCCGGTTGACGTCCGTTGACACCGTCGTGACATGTGTACGGAGGGGAGAGGCGGCGGACATCATCACATCCCGAATCGAAGCGCAGCGAAATCATCCTCTGATTATTATTACCATTATTATCATTATTATTATTATCACCACCACCACCACTATAATCGCCACCACCAAAATCGTCCCACCACCAGCGGCCGATGTGGAGCGAAAACGCCGGCACGATTAACGCACGACATTGTGAGCACACGACATCCAAAAACAGCACGCCTCCAGGTGAGCACAACAAGCATATAATACATGTACACACACACACACTATACACTATACACTAACTGACTCGAGACAAAGAGAAACATAAATAGAACACACCGAAACCTCTCGAAACGAACCTTTCTGCCTACCAAGGGTGCAACGCTCTTGTGCAGCCGTTGGTCAGTAGTGTTGTTTGTCTTCAATAATAATTGTTATTGTAGATGTTGCTGCTGCTGCTGATGTTGTTGTTGTTGATGATGTTGTTACCGATGTTGTTGTTGTTGCTGTCGTAATGTTGTTACTGATGTTCTTGTTGTTGCTGGTGCTGGTGCTGCTGCTGCTGTTGTTGCTGTCGTAGATGTTGTCAATCTCAACACCCGAACGTTCTTCCCATGATGGTGATTGATAACAACACTACTACCATAACTAATAATTATAGTACTAATTGGAATGGGACTAAAATTGATTACTACTACTACTACTACTACAACCACCAGCTCACGTATGACCACCACCAACGACACAACAAGGCAGATTGGCAACGACGATTTGATTCATGTTATTACTACTGTTGTCATCATCGTCATACCACTATTCGATTCTCACCAGACACGCGCTCAACCTCGAATTCGAACACGCTCACCATCACAAAACGAGGAGAAACTTCTTATGCAAGAACATGAAGAAGAAGAAGAGGTCACACGCGGAGAACGGTGATGATAATAGTGGTGGTGGTGGTTATGGTGGTAATCATCTTCGTGAGAAAGACGACAACAACAGCAACAGGAACAACAACAACAGCAACGACAACAACAACAACAGTAACGACAACAACAGCAGCAGCAACAGAAATCACCACAACAGCAACAACAAGATGAAGGGTCGAAAAGTTCGTAAGCAAAAAGATGTTCGCGCAGCTCAAGATGAGATCGAACAACCAACAGTTAATTGTCACAGCAACGCTGACGACGACGACGACGACGACAACAACAACAACAACAATAATAAAACAACAACGATAACAACAACAACAACAACAGCACAGCAACAACAGTCACGAGAGCACTAGGTCACGAAGACGACGACGACGAATAATAATGACACCCGCACCCGCAGGCCAATTCAACCAGCGAGCGGCACGCGGTTACGGTACATTACTGTTGACCGACCGACGGACCGACGATAACTAACCCCCTCCTCCTCCTCCTCTTCCCCCGAGCCCCCTCCCGTTCAGAGTACCCCCGCCGTCGTTGTCGTTGTTGTTGTTGTTGCTGTTATGATTATGGATGTAGTTGTTGTTGTTGTTGTTGTTGTCGGCGTCGTCTTCTTTGAACGGTTCGTCGGCTTGCTCTCGCTGGGTCAGCTGTTAATGTTGTTGTTGCTGCTGCTGTTGTTGTTGTTGTTATTGTTGTTGTTGTTGTTGCTGCTGTTGTTGTTGTTGTTGTTGTTGTTGTTGTTGTTGTTGCTAATGTTGCTGCTGCTGTTGTTGTTGTTGATCGAATGTTTCTATCGCCGACGATGATGATGATGCTGCTGATGCTGATGATGTTGATTATTATGATGTGAATGTTGATGATGTTGTGAGCAGAAGAAAGCGGCGTACGTAGCAGACGACAACCGGGAACTCACCACCACCGCCAAAGTTATCGTCGTCGTCGCCGTGGGTCGAAAGATGAGCGCGCGCCGAGCGCCGGAGCGAGAGGGATTCGAATTACTCTCAGACACGAATTGTGTGACGAATGTTGTACGACGAATCTACCATGGTGGTCGTACGGTGCAGGAAGAACAGAGCGTTTACGCCTGCTTTGCTGTTCAGGCAGGCTCTTTCTCTGCTCCAGTTACAATTCAAACATTTATTCACCTTTGCCAGGTAGTATAAACACAAATATATATATATATATATTTGTGTTTATACTACCTGGCAAAGGTGTCTATATATATATATCTTTCTCTGCTCCAGAGTCTCGACCAATAAGGCAGCGATATACCCAACAACGCCAAAACAACAGCTACAACCAAATCTTGCCTGTCGTCCATCGGTCAAACAATCTCTAAACTCGAGCTAGTTAGAGAGACGTTATGTTATGACCATCAATGTAGCCGTTACCGCTCAAGTAAGACGCCGAAGATGAAACTATTCACCTCTATGCATCTGTATGCTATGCATTCCTTGATGCTATCGTAAGAACTTTCTAGTATATGCATGTATTGCATCTACTAGAAAGTTCTTACGTCTCTTCGATGTCTTATATTAACTGTGCAACTATATATGCTGTGTATGCGTAGGTACTATCGTAAGAACTTTCTAGTATATGCATGTCTTAAAATGACTATGACAACAACAACGACGACGACGACGACGACGACTAAAGCTATTATTATGGTTTAGTGATATGATATGACGTTTATTGATGCTTAATTGTAATCTCTATGTTGTGTTACAGCTTCATATATCCACGGGCGGCTAGTGCGAAGCATATGTACAAGTTGCAGTTTACAAGGTTTAATTACTAATACGCTGGTTGGGCAAATGATATACAACTATAGGTAGACACAACTAGAGATTATTTCACATCGCTAGATCTTTCGTCGTCTTGCTAGTTCAGGGTTGACTGAACTGCTGCAGTAGTAACGGCGGTTGCGGCGAGCGTCTTATCTCTCCGAAAAAGTGTGCGTTCACACGGACATGACTGTTCGCGTTCGCGGCCAGCCCAGACCGGTGATAACCATTCTCGGTATCGTGGCCGTAACTTGCAAACACAACTGTACATAGTTAGCGTAATAGGCTCGCTGCCAGCAATAACAACAAAAACATTGGAGACATTTTAAATGAGTAGACGTTTTTTAAAAAAAAATGCCGCAAAACGCACGAAGGATATCATGAGCGGCTGACGCGACGTTTCCGAGACATATGATGTAATCTTGTGCGGTTTGTAGAGCAAACGCGGCTTCGACTATAGACTGGCTATGGGCCATGACACGAAACGAAACTGCAAACAAGCAGTTTTAGGAACGTGCGATATTCGATAAAATTGTCGAAATTCTACCCTTAATACGAATACGAATCAATTCGCCATATTTATTCGCTCATGTTGGGTCGCATATCAACGACATATCATAACAAATAAATGTATGCTCTTCGCATAAATGCATATACTACTATATATGAATAGTAATAATTGATATGCACCTATGTGGCTAACAAAGGTGATTCTAATAAATGAATTGAGTAATAATAGATAAATGACTAGTAGTTATATATTGGGTCTACAAAAAAAGTTGTTTCGGATTTTATAATGATTCTTTACGGACAAAACCGAAAAAACTTTTTTGTAGCCCTATAGTATCAACAACGTAACAACTCTCGAAGTAGTACGACGTATGTATTAGGATAAAAATAATAATAATAATCATAATCATAATAATAATAACTTAATACAAATATTATCACCAATAACAACAGGAACAATAACAATGACAACAACCGAAAGAACAACAACAACAACAACAATAAGAACAACAAGACTGTATGTTGATAAGACTGCAAGAGTTTGCCAACCTTTGCCACTTCGAGAGCTTCGGTGCTGTGATGTGCGCGTTGATGATGCAGTGTTGGCGCGCCGCCATTCAACTCAGCTCATCGAATGAATGAAGACTTATCGGGGGGCGGGCGGGTAAACGTTGTTGCTGTTGTTGTTGCTGGTCCTGCATCATGGTAAAAGTTGTGTGTAATAGTTCCAGTGGTATGATACATCGACGCGCACAGAACTCGTCCACTTTCAACTCGGGGAGTGTTTCCGATGCCGTGCCTCCTTTCGCCTGTCTGTCTGTGTCTTCGTTCTTCGTTCTTCGTCACCACCACCACGTAACACAGCACTTTCTTCTTACGTACGAACACAATGCAAGCGGCGGCGGCTGCGGCGCACGCCGTACTCTGCTAATCCTAAGTCGGGGAACACTGGCTGGTTTCCTAGACTCGAAGAGATTCGAGCTTACTACTACGACAACGACGACGAACTCCACGTTGAGCACACTGTGGAGCTGTAGACAAGCATTCGCTCGTCACGTTAGCACAAGTCACGCCCACCGCACGGCCATGCGACGTGTTGCCCCTGACGCTTGTCCTGCTTTGGCGACTGAGTGTTCGGGTGGGATGGAAGACAGCCTGCGGGCGGGGGCACCAGGAGGGCACCACTCACAGAGAAGAAAAAGCAAGAACGAAGAACAGGTAGATGGAATGAGAGAAATAGAGCAAAAGGGCCAAAGAGAAGCAGGCAAGCGGGTGAACGCGCGCGAAGGGCCTGAGGTGCCGGGCAAAAGGGGTCTTGAACAGGCTTCTCTCTCGTTCTCTGTCTTTCTCTTGGTGTGTCACAAAGCCCGCGACAGCAGTCGAGCCAGGGCCGGCGTTGATCAGTCGGTTGGTTGATCGTCGGTGTACGTCTAGTGAATCCACAAAGATTCTCTTTCACTCGAAGCAACAGCAGCAGCAGATTTTGTGTCCACGTGTAACTGGCCCTCGATAACCACCGCCACCACAGAACAGCACAGCACAGAGACTGGTTTGACGCTTAGTTTCCTTGACTTACCACTCTCGGCACGAGACCACACTCCACTCGATAAGCGCTCTTTTGCTGTTATCTGTTTATCTATCGGTATCTCGACTCGAGGCAAGTTCACTCTCGCAGCAGTGAATGGACAGTTATACGGATTTGGGGTTCCGTTTTGGAGCGTTCGGAGCGTTCGTCGTCGTGTACGACCCGAATAGCCGAGGCTAGCTGGCCGATGACAGATCGATCTCTTCCTCGTCCAGAGCGATGCAAGCGACCCCTCCTAACCGAGTCGCACTGAAGTCGCACCGAGGCCGTAAGGACACGTAGCGAAGAGTGGCGTGAACAGCCTCACAACGAACCTCTCGATACGGTGGCTGTACGAAGCCAGCCGTATACGCTGACACAAACGAAAAAAATGGTAGCCGACGGCGGCAAACGCTGTTCTGTCGCCCCTGCTCTGCAGCCGCGTCAGTTCTGTCGCGTAAGCAGCCGCGTCAGTTTGACGGTGGCGTCGAGCAAAAACGTCGCCGACGTAGAACACCAAGAAGAAGAAGAGAAGCAGCAACAGCAAGAAACAGATGAAGAGAACGTTGAAGAAGATGACTTTCACGGCGTTGTCGATGAAACAACAACCCGGCTATCGCGGCGGCGGTGGTGGTGATGCTGGGGCCACTTGAGTTGAGACTGGTGCGTGTAGCGTCCACCGATGCTTGGTAGTGGCTGGCTGTGGCCACGATGCTGATGCTGATGCTGTTGTTGCTGTTGCTAGCAAACGACGCCGCGGTCACGGGATGCGGGTCACCAGGCGAAGAAGAAACTCGGTCACCGAAGCTCCGACCGCGAAGTACCGAAGTAGTAGTGGGGGGGGGGGGGGGGTAGGAGGAGGAGAAAAAACAGCGCAAGCTGATGCACAGACACACAGACAGATATACGGACGCACAGTCAGTTGTTGGTAGGGCAGGCGGCGGACAGTAGACAAATAGACAAAAAATATCGCCGCCGATGGACCACCGACGCGAACGCTGTGGACAATCGAAGTAACACTGCAAGCGAGATGATCGAAGAACAATCACCCCACGTAGTAGTAGTAGTAGTAGTTGTAGTAATATTAGTAGTAGCAACAAGTAGTGGTAGAAGTAGTCGTAGTGGTAGAAGTAGTCGTAGTAATAGAAGCACTGCTAACTCAGCAGGGGAACAAATGAAGATGATGAAGTACAACGAGTAAACTGAAGTCAAAACGACTGATAATGATGGTGATGATGATGATTATTATGATGACGATGGCACTGATAACGGTAATGCTGATGGTAATGATGGCAGCGGAAGCATTGGCGGTACAAAATGACTTCTTCCCGCCAAGAAACGCACTGCACCACTATTACCGCAACAGCAGCAGCAAGCTCGATCCGACGACGACGACGAATGCACGCCGACTGTGAGCCGTTGCGTTTGTAGGCGGTACGTCGCCTAACTTTCCGGACTGGACTCGACTCTTCGGGACCTTCGACGAAAGGAAGGTCCGAGAGCTGAGAGGCGCAACGCTCAGAGACGAAAGACCCTTTGGCGGGCTTTGTCGTCTTGCCGTCTCTCGCTGCGCTCTCCCTGCCGGCAACACTAACCAACCAGCTGACTGGCTGGTTGGTGAGTTTGCTGGTCGGTTTGTCTGTCTGTCTGCCTTCGAGATGGCTAATCCACGATCGTAAGCTTCTCCTTGCCGGAGAATCTCGATCAGGAGTCGAGCTTCGACTTCAACGTCAACGACTAGTTGAGGTCGACTGGCTGGGGTTGTTGTTGAAGTGTGAGGTGTGTCTGTTTGTGCGTGCGCGCGCGTCTTGGCTTTTGTCGGCGGTGTCCGGCAATAACGACAGGCCCGGATTGAGTACGTGAAGGACCGCGAAGATCACGCCGAAGATCTCGACAATGACCTTGTTCTCATGTTGACTCTCTCTTTAATTCCCTCTCTCTCTCCGCCTCTCTCTCTCTCTCTCTCTGGGCGCTCACGTGACGACACAGTGTACACTTAACAGCCGAACTCGTCAACAAGACTCTCACTCAGAAGCATCTCATTCGGAGTGGTTAGGTAACTTCGAACACTACTCAACTAAGTGGCTGACTTCCGCTTGTGCAGTTAGCAGCTGGCTGTTTCCGGCCTGCTGGCTGGGCAGAGACAGCCTGCCGACTCGAGCACTTGTAGACCAGGTGCAGACGTTTAGAGATCCATGCAGGATGGGATCTGAATCCTGTAGGAACTTCCTGGAGGCGGGTTGAAGCAAGGTTATACGAGATTAGGGCGAGGATGGGGAGGTCACGGTATTGGGACCGTTCGATTGTATCCTGCATTGATGGAACGGTGGACAGCTTGATCGGACCTCACCGCTGATGATTGACGAGTTGATCTGCTAACTCTCCTTTAACCTCTCGGTGTATGCCGGCCCCTTTTCGTCGTCGTCGTCGTCGTTGTTGCTATTTTTCGATGTCTTCCTCATCGACGTCGTCGTCGACGTCTTTCTGGAACGACGCGTGTAGCAAGCACGTCGCTGTTGTCCGGCTCTCTGTCACGTTGTCACGTCGTCACAGCGTCCTTGTAATCGGCGGCGGCGCCGCTACCATACCTTCGACCACGGCTACCAAAAAGGCATTATCAAGAACAACAACACCAGCACCACCACCACCACTAGCACAACCAACACCACAATCACCCACGATCACCACGATCACCCCGATCACCATCACCACCACCACCAGCAGCAGCAGCAGCAGCGACAATACTCGGCAGACCTTGGCTCGGCAGGACCCTGAGGGAGAGTGAAGTGGAACGAAGTCATCATATTGGCGGGGAAGGAGGGAGGGAAGAAGGGAGGGAGGAAGGAAGCAAGCAAGCAAGCAAGGGTGGCTGACTTGCTGGCGGGTTTGTTGTCTAGGTATGTGGGTGTTTGGAGTCAAGTCATCCACTGGTAACGAAACGCCAACAACAACAGCAACCACAACAACAACAACAACAATAGCAACAACAACGACAACAACAATAATGATGACGACGACGACGACAACGCAGGCCACGAGGGCGACCACGACAACGTCAACAGCCGACGATCCTGGCGATGCCGAAATGAGCGGCAGGGAGGGTTCTGCCTGACTTCGCTGGAGCGTCGACGAAGTCGATGATGTCGATGAAGTCGAACAGATCACGATCCCCAGCTGCGGACCCCAGCTGCGGACGGGTGGACGGATGGAAGAACGGGCGGGCGATCCATGTGAGTCGCCAATGAGTCAGTCAGTCAGTCAGTTGGGCAGTGTCGATGCGACGATCTGCCGCCGGCCCACAGGCAACAACCAACCAAGCTAGTGAGTGAGCGAGCGAGCGACCGAGCGACCGAGCGACCGAACCAAAATACCGGCGGCGACCAGCAAAAAACAAGCCGCCCTTGCCGCGACCCTTACGGCGGCCGGCGTTTGCTAGCGGCATTTTGTTGTCGCCGGGCTTGTTGCGGATGTTGTTGTTGTTGTAAATGCTGTTGTTGTTGTTGTTGTTGTTGCGGATGTTGCTGTTGTTGTTGTTGCGGATGTTGCTGTTACAAATGTTGTTGTTGTTGCTGTTGTTGTTGTTGCGGATGTTATTGTTGCTGCTGGTGTTGTTTCAAATTTTGTTGTTGCGGATGTTGTTGTCGCAAATGTTGTTGTTGTTGCGGTTGTTGTTGCTGTTGGGGATGTTGTTGTTGTTGCTGCTGCTGCTACTGCCAACGTTGTCGTTGTCTTCTTCATTGTCTTCGTTTTCTTCTTTGTCGTGTAGTTCTTCCTCGGCGGGCGCTGCGGCTTCCGCTGAAGGAGGGTGGCGGGCTGGAGGGGTGACGGGGGTAAGGGAAAGGACGTCGACGTCAACCACGGCCCGGACGAACCAACGACTGAGCGAACACGAATAGGAGCCAACGAACCAACGAGCGTGGTTTGCTCTTACAGTGGGTCCTGCAAATGACAGCTGCGGTGCACAACAACAACAGCAGCAACAACAACAACAGCAGCAACAACAACAACAGGCACCACTAACGACGGTTCAACGAAGACGACGATTGTGGCGTGAAGTGAACCGGCGAAAACAACGGCCTGACATTGCTGCTTCTTGGTACTACTTGTAGTAGCAGTGGTAGTAATAGTAGTAGTAGTAGAAGTATTACTACAAGTACTATGGTCACATTGCTGCTGCTGAGGTTGCTGCTGCTGTTAGCCCAGCCGCGGTTCGCTAGCAAAGGAGACGGTCAGATGGACGCCAGCAGTACGCAAGCGCCGAAGGAACAGAGGCGAACGCTTCTTGTTCTTGCCTCTGCGAGATAGAGAGAGATGAATGAATCAATCGATCCATGCTTGGATAGATAAATTGATAGATTAAATATATATATATATATATATAGATATAGATAGATAGATAGATTGATATATCGTTACATAGACAAGCAGATAGTTATTACGTACGGGCGACCGGATCCCATCACGCCGCACACGTGTGATGATGATACTGCGGATGTCAGATCGTGAAGTACAAATACCACAACTCACCACTCACTGATTTACTCGCGCTTGCGCACAATGCCAGCGTACGTAGAGTCACACACACGACACAAACACTTTATACGTTGACTGAAATATATATATATATATATATATATATATATATATATATATATGTATTCACGCATGTACATAAACAAGGGGTTAGCCCCTGTTTATCGCACTGCCTACGCTAAGCACGTGTGGTAATTTCTTTCATACACGATGTATGCATGCATGTATGTATGGGAACGAAACTGCAACGGCGTTTATCGCCACCACCGGCCCCCGGGCGTCGTGGCGAATCATCGCCGATCGTTTCCACCGTTCGGCCCTTCGAAGGAAACCCCCGATCTTGATCGCAGTTGAAAGGATCTTTATTTAGACACAGAGGCGATACAGGCGCGAGAATATGAACAACAGCGCGTTGTCATCGACATGTCATTTTGCTTCATGGGAAGCCAGTTCGTCCACCGTTGCGCGCCTTGCAGTCTCGAGCCAATCCAACTTCCGGCTCCGCTGAACGACTTCGATTTTTTTTAAAGTAGATTTTGTGTTCAGACTCGTCGTGACACTGGTAAGTATGGAAATGCTTCATTTCCTCACTTACCTTTAGGTAGGTATGCTTGTTGAAATAGAACTTAATGTAAAATGCCAGAGCGGTTCCGTGGACGTTAAATGTTGGTTAAGTCAGTCCGAAAAAAAGCTTTTTTGGTTTAATTAAAGTGTCAAGTCTATTCGTATGCATTGGGGTCCGTCTTATGGAGCACTGCGAGAGCGGTTCCGTGGAATGGTGGCTGAGAGTCAGCCTAAAAGACTTTTAAGTTTACTTAAAGTAAGTGTAAATAAAGACACGACAGTTATATCCGATGAACGGACTCCTCGCACACTTCCAGTGAAAGAGTTGTTGATAAGCTGACAAATGGCAAGACGTCCCATTTTTTTCTAATACATGTTTTGTTTTATAGAGGTGACTAATAAAATGCGTGATGCTTGATACCGGGCGTCGTTGTTAATGCCACGGTAGTGTGGGACTCATAAACCCACTCAAATACAGTCGTCCTCTTTGTTCGTTGTCGGGTGATGGTTGCAGTATTGTTTTCTCGAGATAACTTCACCTGGCCACGCTTTTTGCCATTTAGACTGCTCGACTTTGTGTGGGGATTATGGTCGCCACAGAGACTGCGAATCTTTCGGCATTAAACTAGGACTCATGATCCTTGCGGATCGCCTTTACAAGGACTTGGCATGTAAGCGGGTTCTTCAGGCGTAACGTCTGGTACAGTAGCTCTCGCTCAGTATCGAAAAAGAAGAATAAAAAGCCCGAAAACTTTCCTTTTTTTAGTATCGAAAGGGACGCAACGTTCATAGCAGTGCCTTACATGGCCAGCCTTCCCTGAGTTGCACATGCGGCGGGGTATTGCTGCGACGGGGGAGTCAGTTTTACCAATGCGGCGTAGGTATTGCTGAAAGCAGCCATCATGGCCTGTTAGCGGTTGCGCGAGAGGGTAGATAAGCGAGCCGTGTTTGAGGATGCACAATTTTTTAAGATTAGGGAGTATTGATTTTGTCCAGTATCCAGGATGGCCCGGCTGGATTGCTTTCCATTGTTGGCTCCATTTGCTTAGTGTCTGTTCTGCTGATTAGTGTTTCCTCCTCCGTCGGGCCGCCACCTTAGACCCTAGGAGATTTGTCTAGAGACGACAATGTATGGCTGCCGTGGAAGCCGTGCGACTTGCTCGTGCTATGTTGAGCGCCATAGGTTCTTAGGTCTTGTTGGGGAGGCGGCGTGTTGTCGCTCTGATAGTCGTGCGCTCCCATGAGGGTGCGGCGTATAATATGATGCTGTCTATTACTGATGCTAAGAGACGGCGCCGAGGGCCGGTTGCTCCTCTGGTGCGTGGGAGGATTTTCCGTAGCTCTGCTGAGGCTTTACCTGCTTTTTTTTTGTTGCATAGCACACATGAGGTGTTCTTGTGAGAACCCTATACAGGGTCACCCTCAGGTACTTGACCATAGGCGTGGGTATTATTGGATGACCTTGCAAGTGTAAAGTGTTAGATTCAGTGGAGGACGCTTCAGACCTTTGAAAAATCGCTTCCGTTTTATGTGAAGCCAGTGTGAGACCAGAGTTTGAGAGATGTGAGAGTGCGGAGGTGTTGTCGGATATCCGCCAAGGCTCCGTTGGCTGTTCCTTCGAGCAAATCCTCGTCACGGGCCGGTAACGATCAGTGCTAGATCGTCTGCGTAGGCAGTGGAATAAAGTCTCGGGGAATGCGGTAGTCTTAGTACTGCATCGTAGGTTATATTCCACACGGTTTACGCCAGTACAGTTGGTCCCATTCACTATACAATACATGCTCTGCAGTGGCTGGGGGTTAGCGGCACGAGGCAATTGGACAAGAGAAAAATGACATTATCCTCATTCCCTATATCCATCCTATTAGCTCATTCAGCTCCTCACGTGAGACCGCCTAATCGAGTCACGACAAGGCTTGGTGACTGCGAACGGCAGGTGTTAGCCCGAAAGTCACTCACGAACCTGTTCCAGCGCGTGCCAAACATGTACGCAAGGTCAATCGACCTTGCGAATACTCTTGCAGGCGTCGTCCTGCGGCCATTGTCTACAGGGGAAGAAACGTCGATTTTCGGCTATAGGTTATGATGCATTCTTTGCACAAAAATTGTCTATAATTCGATTCTTGGCATGATGACATCGTCAAAATGTCAACAACTCGACGGAGGCCAACGATCATCGGCTGGAGAAAGGAACGCTATAATGCTTCGAAGGCGCCCCAGGCGGGACGCCACGTCACAATGTATGCCTCGCTAATGCAAACAATACATTCAGAATTATGCTATTTGATCTGTTATCAACCGGCGGAAAATTATGTTTTGTCGTCCTACCGGCGAACGGTAATGTCAAATAGATTGTTAGCCCTGTTGCGGTTATTTCGGGTGACGAGCAAAAACATTGTTGTTAAATGCTGCCGTTATTGTCAGCCGCTGCGACTGTTGGCACTAGTCTATGTCAAAATAGTAATTAAAAACTATTAAAACCACAAAATATTGTGCCAAATAGAACTTTCGCTAAAACCACGCAGATACCTGGGTAGGTTACATATTTGCCAAGCAAAAGTTTTGTGGTACGGTCGTAACCGGAATTTGTGTGTAGAACGTATACCGGAAACATACGGTCCAAATGTAACTGTATCGTTTGCTCTTTGTAACATAGGCTATACTCATCATAGGTTTTCTAGTAAAGCCTAAACTGCACTACCCTATAAGACCTACAGGCATAATAAAAACAACTGGTTGCACGATGTAGTCTTTCTCCAAACGCGGTGTCGTTATGGTTTCTTCTCGAGTTCTCCGCACACTTTGCTATCCGCTTGCCAAACCGCCGTGTCGTCTACGTATATAATACAGGAAGTGCGCAAAAAACGATTACGCCTCTCACGAAGCAATGAGTCCTGTTGCCAGGGTGCTACCGGCCAACCAAAAGGTGTTGCGGGGGGGGGTTCAACCAGACGATTTCGCCTGAGGAAAGTACCTTTGCACAGCCA
>QVRM01001651.1:60000-188862 GCA_003439945.1 Dermanyssus gallinae
GACTGTAATCAGATACGTATTCATATCGTCTAGACATAAAAAGGACACATTACGTATATTTCATATCAAAACGGCGGCACTTGTTTAATTTATTTGATGCGATGCAAAATTAAATAAAGTGTGTATTTATATGTATTTACAAATCGTAAAAATAAATTTGTTATTATTCGCCCTAGTCCGGTGTTGCAGCTGTACCGAACACGGGCCTTTGTCGGCTATTAATCTATAGAATTACTCTCTTTCTATCTCTTTTCTGTCTCTCTCTTTCTCAGTTTGTTATTCTATTTGCAATCTGGATCCGTGTGAATATATCTTGTCCTCCTATATAATCTCGATGTACTTATTAAGTAGCCTGAGCAGAGTATCCTGGTACGTCACTATGTCGAGTCCATCCTTCCATCACCCTTCTTCATTTCAGGGCCCGCTTCGCTTCGGCGTCGTTCACAGTCCGGCGCCGGGCTGTGTCGGTTGATGCCTCGGAAGCAGTACACCATATGTAACGTACTCATGCCGTGTTATATATTCCGATTTCAGCAGAAAGAGCAGCCAAAACAATACTGAAGCGGGCGGTGAACCCTCTCAAGCTTGATTGGGACCATATCTCCCCCCCCCCCCGTTTGGGAAGTTTCACCGTATAACGAGCAATAACAACCAACCACAGGTGGAACGCACGGGGGCCTATTCAGGTCATCGAAACACTCGTCGTGGATGTTCTTCAAAAACCAAGTACCATGTTGACCCCCCCCCCCCCCCCCGACCCGATCGAAAGTGTTATGTGTTTAGTCGCGTGCTTATTACAGCTAGTATCATTCTTGTATAATTCGAAGGGCCATCACGAGAGCCACGCAGAGAATGACAAGTTCATCCGATGCCCGTCATGCCGTTCAGTCTTCAGACAAAACTAGTCGTGGACAAATTAGAACTTAGCCTTTTGTTCGACATCCAACATTAACAATAACAACACACTGGCATCTCCGAACTAAACGTCTTCCCTCCCGACGGTTGTCATCCCCGCACGTGAGACGAGACCGCGCTCCGAACAGACTCAACAAATGCATTCTTCATACTATTAGTAGTAAAATAAATACAACATTTACGAACCTATGGAGTACTAGACACGGTCCTCGATGTTGTCTACGGTGCGCCACGCGCTAGAAAGTGGAAGCTTTCGCTACTGGCGACGCGCACGAACGGAATACCGCCGAGCCATAGACTCTGTTCTGTGAACGTGTTAGCAAAAGAATCGGAACAGAAAACCGTGAACGATAGTGAACGGACCCTGAGTACCCCTGCGACATTGTGGCCTTGTCTGCAGTAACTGCAGAAGTAGCTAGAAAGAGCTTAGCCTACGATTTCCACGGCTAGGCCCTGGCCGCCCAGCTCTTGTGTTCCCCTGTCGATGATTGCCACTTGCGCCCTGATGCGTGTGTGTGTGACCGCTCGCCGCCTGCCAGCAGCATTTCACCACCTTCATCACCAGCATTCCGACGCGGACCATTTGGGTGGCGTTAGTGGTAGTAGAAATAGGAGCAGCAGCAGCACCAACATTAGTAGAACTGGGTATTATTACATACGTTAGCAGCGTATCTAAACTCGAACATCATATCACGTGCTCACGCCCATCACAAACAAAGCGGAGGGCTCGTCCGTGCGCGGCACTAGTTTGTGCTTGGCCCGGGAGTCACACCTCCTTCCTTTTCTCCTTATTCTACTTTCTTCCGATTCCACGCTTGGTCTTTCTTCGGCTCATTAAGTTTTACTCAGTCAATCAATCACCCACGTACGGATGATTCTATACACCCATTGCAGCGGACGACGACGACGACGCGCTCACTCTCATGCAATAAAAATGCCGACTTACGACGTCGGTGCTCTGTAGTCTACGAATGTGTGTAGTCCCCTCCACGTCTTGCCCTCGTTTCCGGCAGCCCTGTACATGAATGAACACGCCGTGTGTAAGATACGGCAGTCGCACGCTGTGAACCTCATCATTGTAAAGCGTCGTCGGTGGGCTACCTAGAAGGTGGGTTGGGGTAGAGGGGTGTAGGGTGAGAGAAAGAGTAGGGAACACGCGTATCGCTCGAGTCGTTTTTCAGTCCGCCATGCTGCACAACTACCAGCTATGCATCATCCAACACACCACAGGAAAATAACGCAGGGGGAGGGGGGAGCGGGAGCGCATATTAATTGGCATCCTCGGCGTGCTTACTGGCGCGACAGTCAAGCAATGCACCAATCTATACAGAGTTTCACATAAAATTTCACCGGGTTGTAAAAAGAGACGCCGGCGATCACCCTCCCATCCACCCAACCCAACCACCCGCTATATGTACGTAGATCGTTTAAGAAGTGGCAGTAATACTAGTACTAATTCGTTGCTTTATTCCCTAAGTGAAAGCAGGCAGCCTTGCTCGGGCCAGGATGCAACCTCCTTCGGATGCAGCACTTGACTGACTGCTACTCCTTGCTACGACGATTTTTGCTGCGACCGAGGGTCTTGACAGCTTGCCCACAGCTTCAGCTCCACCGCTGCAAGCAAATCGGATGCTGATCATCTTGAAACCTGTTAGATGGCCCGCTGGCAGTGCAGAAATCAGAAAACAAAACGAACACTTTCCTCTGTACTTCGTCCCCGGAACACTTTTCTCGTCAACGACGACGTCGTACCCGCCGCTGTCCTGTAGTGGACGAACAACGACTCGTTTTAGCGTTTAAGCTGCCCCATTATAGACTCGTTCATTTTGCCAATATATTCGTCCTTCTCGTCTGTGTCCTCGTTGTGCCCTTCTACTTGTATTGTTTTTAAACATTTCAACTTCTTAACAGACAGACGTCTATATATATATATATATATATATATATATGAATTGATTGCGGTGCCTACGCACAAACAAACATCGCCACGAACCCATTTATGCTATCATCATTCAACCTAATCATTGTTTCTACTACTACTGTACTGTACCTGTAACTTGTGGCCACACATTGAATGCGGCCGTTGTACCAGGCTGGTTGACGACCAAGGAGCAAGACGAAACCAAACGCCTGCTGCCATCGTGTCAGATCAATGATCTCTATTTAGATGCAATCGCGGTTTCTACGCGTTTGCTTCATGTGTACAACCCTTCGCCGCGTACGTTTTGGCTATACAGTTGTCCCAGGCAACGTGGCTTTCGTTGCGAGCCTACGATTTCCTCGACCCATCATTCTTTACAAGCAAGTGACATGCGCGCGAGTGTTTCCCGCTCCCGTTCCCACTCTATCTGGAATATATATATATATATATATATATATATATATATATATATATGTATATGCAATTTGTGCCATTTCGTGTCGCATCGCTCGTTCATGAGAAGTGCCTTATGAATTGCTTTGCTCTTTAACGATCTAGCGGGTGACCGCCAATGGCTCGTAGATAGATTAGTAGTACCGTAGTTTGATTATCATCTATCACCCTCTGAGATATACATATAGACGCACGCTTGAGTGAGTTCTAATTTGGTCCACCGCGCGAGAAATATCTGCTATCATATCATAACGCTTCACACATGAAGAAGCTTGTTTTCTACTCGCTAGCGTGTAAGTTGCTACACACTGCACACTAATGGACAATTTCGCAACAAAGTTTGGCTTCTCTTTTTCTCTTCCTTCTTCTACTCCCCGTTCCATTTCATATATAGGTTTTGTATGTACATATTTAGTCACCATGTTCGCCTCTCGTAAAGATACAATCGCTTTCTTCACGGATGGCGTATTCGCACTTGTTCACCTTTAACTTTCTGTGTTTTCTCACTCTAACCCATCATAGCCTTTTATATATATATATATATATATATATCATCTCGGCGGTAACGAGAGCACAACTCCTGTGAGAAATCCTGACATCACTTCTATCCACAATTCATACGTTGCAACGTGTTTTTCATCCGCTGTTGACGGATGTGTTACGTCGTCCACTTGCGCAGCAGTAGTAATAGTAGTCGTCCTCTGCGTCATTCTGTGCAGAATAATGTAAAAATTGCGACAGACCCGCGGGAGAAGGTGGGGTGAGGTTGGGGGGGGGGGGGGGCGGAGGGTTAGCAGCCGGCCTCGGCGGTAGACATTCGGCAAACGACCGGATGATGTAGCACTTGTAGCATACGCAACCACACACACACACACACAAGCACCAGTGCCCACCCTAAAACCCCGTCATGGGCCTCGGATGGCGTGAAGCGTCTCGTTGTCGACTCGACTTCCCGTTGTTCGTTTGGCTTGACAATACCGCGCCGCGCCGCCTAGCCGGAGCGCTTTGCCTAGTTGCCCATTGTGTTCTAGGTCAGTGACGATGATTCGCGATCACCGTCACTGTCACGACGCGAGATGTCGAGACGTCGCCACAACAAACAAAGGCGTCGACCCCTCCTTCCCCCCTCCACCTTCCGCCTTTCGTTGCGGGCGGGGCCGTTCATTCGGCGGGGCAGTCTGACGCTGCGCCACGCCGACCACAACAGCAACAACAGTAGTCGGGTGGGGCGAAGACAGTCGTTGTCATGAATCGCCTGTCCGAGAAGGACGATCCCAATCGTCCAGGCGAAATATAAGGCCACAAACCAGAAACAAGAATGCCTCCCATCTTGGCGATTTGGCGGACAGAGAAAGGGCTGGTCTGGCTGCTTGTTTGCTTGCAGCGTCGCCTTCACGATATTCTTCACGTCACCTTCACGACCACCGCGCCTCTCAGCGCCGCCTAGCCAGCCAACAAGCCGGCCAGTCCAGTCTCCTCGCCCGTGCATCGATTGCAGGATTCACCCGGCCAGTTTCTATATCTATCTGCGCAAATCGATTAGCTGCTAGCTGCGCATTGTTTTCGCGTCATTTCTGTCTTCTTTCTTTCTTTCTTGCTTGCTTCCGTCCATCCATCGCCGTCACCCACTGGAATATTGCTTGCTCGCTCGCTCGCTGCCTTCCTTCACCGTTGTTTCGCTTCTGAATTGAGAGTGGCGGGACTTTTGCAGTAGAGTCCTGTCACACCGACATTGTTTGTCTTGGACGGACGGCATTACATAAGGAAGAACAAGCAGTACGGGAGCACCGAGCTGAGAGATCCATTAGTCTGGACGACGAAAACGAGATGGTGGTGCTTGTGCTTCTGTCCCCGCCTACATGAGGGATTTCGTCGTGGACGACTTCGGCTTCGGCCACCGTTACCACCATATCAGAATATAGTGGTCATGGACGTAGACGGCGTAAGTGGCTGCTGCCCATGCCACAGCGTGATGGTCTCCATAGCCCGCTGTGTTGATCCCTCCAGGCAAGCGAAATAGGCGTCCGCAAGTGGTGTGGGCCACTGCAAATCTAGCGCGACGAGGCTCTCAAACGATCCACCCTTCAAGAGACCACCCTTTGGTCTACTCCTGAATATCCCAGATCTCGGCGAGGAACGGTGGCAGTTTCTTGTTTTGCACCTTGAGCTGGAAGCACATCTCTGCGTTCATGTTGCCGAGCGTGCGTAGTTCCGTTAGAATTGAAAGGAGCCGCGCAAAATAGGTTCGACCAGGCGGCCGATGGTTTTCCGAGTACGTTCTCAGCGTATCGATGTAGAACTCTTGTATCCTCTCTACCTTCTCGGGCTCCAGTAATGACGGTCTCTCTGCAAGGTTAACACGTGCGGAACACGCAGGCGCTTCTGTTAGCCTTTTTGTTCTAAAATGTGTACATGTTGGCAGGAGTGCAATTTGCATAGCTGTATATACATCAGAAACGAAGTAAATGCGCACCATGCGCATTGGGTTCATGTTTCAAAGAATATAGCAATAATATGAATATCGAAAAATAACACAGTTATTATGTAGGTCTAAAATAGGCTGGCTTTGGCAAGCATTGTGTTTACTTGCTTGGTTGCAATATTTATCTTAGCTTCGGATAAGTGTGCCAGCGTATTTGCTGCCTCTCGGTTTCCGTAATGCCTTGTCAAATATGTAAATCGCACCCTAAACGGGGTGCGACATCCTACACACATACATATATATATATATATATATATATATATCGTAACCTGTTACCCGTATTATGAGAAAACGTCTTGTAGATAAATATATATACATACAAAATTGTGCTGCTGTGACCATCCGTGCATGATGCAAATGTTAAGGCATATTCTTGTGGTTGTACACATTCTGAGAGTTGTATGTGTGTCACTAACCAGAGAAGATGACGATTGCAGTCAGCAGAGCGTATTCAGCGTTGTCGACACGTAAATTGCACATGTTTCGGCAGAAACGAAATAACGCATCGGCTGAGTCGCCTACCGATGCGCTCTTGTAGTTGTCACGAGTGTACGGCTGATTGTTGGCGAATACAATTGAGTCTGTTTTCACATCGTACTTTCGAGCGCCGCGTAGCATCATGATTTCACTCGAACACGCCTGCGACATGATACATTAAATTTACATGTTATACATATCGTAGGTATATATAATGCTATATTTTACATCTAATTGCCATGTTAAATATACAGGGTGTTTCAGGAATATTTGAAGCACGATATATGGAATTGTAGAGCTCGTTAAAGCAGATGATTTTTTCCAATGGAACATGGTCTCTGAGAAGTCTTGTTTCGGAGTGAGAGTGAAATTACTACACTTTGTGACACTGGTGTTTTTGCCCGACATAGGAGCATAAAATGTGCTGTTGCGAGACAACCAGTCTGCCTAGACAGAAACTAAGCACACCTTCGTGTTCGTGAAAATTCTGCTTCATCTGAAGAATATACAAGGCCGGTTCGAAGACGCGACATGGTCACTTTGAAGAGAATTCGCCAAAAATGAAGTTCTTTATTAGCGTTTACGCCAAATACTTCAGAAGCATAACTCTACAACCACTCACAGCGCTCAGAACGGACATATTCAGCCAATGCGCAATTCATGGCGATTATTTTGGTACCAAACATATGTCAATGCGAGCTGTGGTTGCGAAGTAATTATGATTTTTCGGAGGGCATGTCCAGATTAAGTTCATGAAAAATGACGCGCTGCGGCTGTCGCGCGACACGTCGGCGGTAGTGAACGTCGCCACACAGTCATTTTACATACACTTAATCTGGACATGCCCTCCGAAAAATCGTAATTACTTGGCAACCACAGCTCGCATTGACATATGTTTGGTACCAAAATGATCGCCATGAATTACGCATTGGCTGAATATGTCCGTTTTAAGCGCCGTGAGTGGTTGTAGGGTTATGATTCTGAAGTATTTGGCGTGAACGCTAATAAAGAACTTCATTTTTGGCGAATTCTCTTCTAAGCGACCATGTCGCGTCTTCTGACCGGCCTTGCATATTCTTCAGATGGATCAGAATTTTATCACGAACACGACAGTGTGCTTAGTTTCTGTCTAGGAGGACTGGTTGTCTCGCAACAGCACATTTTGTGCTCCTATGTTGGGCAAAAACACCAGTGTCACAATTTGTAGTAAGTTCACTCTCACTCCGAAACAAGACTTCTCAGAGACCATGTTCCATTGGAAAAAACATCTGTTTTAACGAGCTCTACAATTCCACATATAGCGCTTCAAATATTCCTGCAACACCCTGTATATATATATATATATATATATATATATATATATATATATATATATATATATATGTATACATATGAGATTGGTATATATGCATTATATGTCGAGCCCAGTGGCGTGGTGCATTCGTCCGCGCCTCGCGACCGGAGGAGACACATAGGTGCGCGGGTTCGAGCCTCACCGTTGCACATTTGTACTTATGAGGGTCCGTCTATGAAGCAATGCGAAAAGCAGTCCCATGGGCGTTAAATCTTGGCTGAGAGTCAGCCCAGAAGGTATATATGCATTGTATAGAAAGAAGGATAGTCAGCGACTCTGATACCAAAAAGCGCGAATTCAATTTAGGCGCGAGACACACTCGTTTTAAAAGAAACCTAATATATATATATATATAATATGGCAGTGTGAGAACGAAAACCGATCAAAAGCTGGCTCGACCATGCTGAACACTACACTGTACGCTTACCTTGAGTAACGTGATTTGATCTTCACGTAATAACGTATCGAAGCCGGGCACTCGTTTACTGAACTCCACTATGAGCTGCACGGTAAGAATAGTTATCTCCGTGATGTGCTGAAATCGGCGTTCATTGTCCTCGTCTGAGTCGCCTAGGGGAAATGGTGTGATTTTTCTGATGTCTTCATCTGACGGCGATTCGAACTCCTGCTGGTAGTACACCAGCTTGTTGATAAGCTGTTCCTGGTCCTGTGTCAACGGCTTCACCTGCAGCAAACCCGGTATGTGAGTACGCGAGCATAGCAACACAAAACAACTATTATCATTCTAATTATGCTTGCGCGCTGCTCGTATAATCGGTAAAATCAGCCGCTGTGTTTCACCTTATGTAACACTAACATCAACTATACATTCTTATTCACTCATATATATATATATATATATATATATATATATAAGAGTTAACCAGGCTAAGTGTCCCCTATTTTTCGAAACTTGTCGCGCTAGACCGAGTGCCTTCGTTGAGCATGCGAAAAAATCAACTAACTCTTCTTTTCACTCAGTGCGATCGCCTCATGACAAGTATGTTGGTTTCGTTATGCTATATCGTCGCATGTCAGAGACCATTGAAAAGAAATTACATGAGTAGTGCTCCATTTAGCAAGCAAGTGTTTTGAGGCCATTGTGAACGGGTCAGCATCTTAAAGTCTCCGATAATTTCATCGCTCATGCTGTCAAAATTGACAATTGGGGCAAGATGCCCCATCTAATTTTAAATGATTATCTGATGCTGAGGACCAGAGAGCATTTCAAAGAGCGACGATTTACGCTTTAGCAGGAGTATACAGCTCCTTAGGCCCGGCCCGGGATTCACTCAAAGAAGTTTATCACATATGAAAAATGGCCCCGTACTACGCAGCCCTAACCCCGTTTGACTATTACTCCCTGTAGAGGACTCTTTACGCCAATGTGTATACTGACAGTTCCATGAATATGCTCCAGCAAGCCCTTGCAAGAGAATAGGACAAGATGCCTTAAGAGGTCGCTCGTGATTCGTGCAAGGTCTTCTTGAGCCTATATGCATGCTGGTGATTTTCCCAGGGGACGCCTAGCCTGTCTAACTCTGTTCATATATATATATATATATACGCACCTGTCTTACAGCCATGTTGAGCGCCATTATGTTGGGCTTTTCGTCGGCGACCTCGTCAAGGATCGGTTGCACCACGTGGATCGGTTGGTGGCCGGAAGCTCCGTTCAAGCCGACGCCGATGGCTCCACCCCCGCCTCCACCAATAATGATGTTGTTGTTATTGCTGCTCCCGCTGCTGCTGCTGTTGCTGGGGTCAACGGCTACGAGAACCGTGGCGCCCGCGGCAGCTGCTACTGTGGCGGCGGCAGCAGCAGCAGCGTTGCCCCCCGTCGTTGTGAGAGCTAGGGCGCCGTTCCGTTTCGCAATCTGCGGCTGGAGGACAATGGTCGTCGTTGGGGTGCTTGTCGGCGCACCCGCAGCGGTTGCTGCTGCTGAGAGAGCTGATGCTGCTGTCGTGGCCACCGCCACCGTCGTGGGGGTGGTCGGGCCGACGTGCTGCAGCTGCTGTACAGGTCCGGGGGTGATGGTGGTGACGGCAACTTGCTGCTGCTGCGGCATCTGCTTCTTGGATTCGCGCTTCATGGCGCACTGGTACTCGGGCACGACACATTCGGGCCGCATCCCGACGACGAGGCACTTTTTGAGTCGACATTCCTGACACTTGCGCCGCATGTACATGTCGATATCGCAGCTGTTGCCGTATTTACACTGGTAGACGGCGTTCTTCGTGATCGAACGCCGGAAGAAGCCTTTGCACCTGTGCCACGGCAACACCAGAAATCGAGAGCGTGTGGTGGAGGGACGACGACAATAACAACGGCAACAACAGCAACAATGGCAACACAACAGCAACAACGGCCACAACAAGAGGAAGAAAAAAGAAGATTCGTTAGATCGATCAATCAGTCACAGACAGAGATCTGCAAATAGACAATACATGAATTGTTGACGATGCCGTATTGCTACTACGACGACTACAACTCAACTCATCAACGATGCCATGCTTCGTTCATATGAATTATATTTCGCATAGCAATATCCAAGTATATTTATATAGTAATCCAATTATATATATATATATATATATATATATATATATATATATATATATATATGCTTCCGAGAGTGGTATGCATATGATTTATATATATAAAATAAATTTCTTTTTGCCTCGCTTCTCCATGCTCTAAGGTGACAACAAGCGTCATCGGAGCCAGTCCGGTTGGCAGACGCCTAAACAGATGTATATGTAAGTAAATTACTTTACCCATCGATTTGTTAATATGTCGCTCCGTCTGTCTCCTCGTATATCAGAAATATAATAATAGTAATAATACCAACACTAGACGGGCAGGAAAATAAAGTCGCAGCTGATCTACGATCAGTAAGGTAGTTTGACAACCGTAGCTATTAACGCGGCAAAATGCGAAGTCAATGCCATAGCGTGGAAACCTCAAGATCGCAATCAGGCCAATGTAATAAAGGAAGCACTTCTAGAAATAAACAAAAGCCAAGTCAGACTCTCTAGCAGTTCTCTAGAGAAGCTTTAGAAACGATCCGTCCCCGTTTGATAGCCATGCATACACAGATGGCCCTTAGTATCTTGCCGCACAGTATCGGGTCCTCAAGATTTAAACGTGCTAATAAGCATCGCCATCATCCTGATAAACTCAAACTCTACGACAACGCCAGTCAGTATATACTCGGAGAAGTTCTAAACGTCACACTAGAGGAACAGTTACGGAACAGAGCGTCCTTCCTGACGCTGCAGATTGTCTCGCAAGTAGGAACGTTGCCGAACTAAACCCAGTTGTGACGCGGCGTCACTAAACCAGTTTGACCCGCTCGCAGAATCTCAGCCCGAAGACACTATACGAGCTCAGAGTTCGAGAATGAGAAACAAGGCAGATGAAGCACTGAGAGTAACTATCGACCTTCGCCCATTAGAGGAACACCTCAGACAACACATGCTAGATCGACACAATCCCACACAAATAGTGAGAGAGACTTCGGATAGCCTTCTCTCTCTCTAAGATGTAGTGCGGTGTTTTTAGACGCGCGATGCGGTACGTTTAGTGGGAATTGGCTTAAAACCCCGCCATCCCCACTGTTAGGCATCACGCTGGATTCCATCGCGTTCCGCATGACTGCCGCTCTAAGAAGAATAGGGTGTCCCATCATCTGCCAACCTTTCACTTATGCGGTGTGTGGAACGTCTGAGGTTGGGACGGATAGCCTTCACCTTTAGCTAAGCTGTCCGAGAAGCTCCGGCCGATATTTGCGATGTATGCGAAACAAAATAGCATGATTCAGTGAACGTTTTGGAAGCTGCAAAGCTGCCTATTACTTTCGACCCAAGAGAACTTCGGCTCGTAAATGATAAGAGACCTGATGGAGTTATCCTAGTCACATGGTAAACGTTAAGCCTGAAGAAGCTACGTCGTCTTGTACCGCAGCGCCGCTGATCCCTACGCAACAGCTCCATCGCCGCTGGATGGGTCGCAGAACATGCGACAACACAAAATAAACGACGTAAAACTCTAGTCTACGGAGTAAGTACAATTTCGTGGCAAATTCTTTTGGAGACTCTCGAGCCTATTATTACCTGTGACACAGCAAAATTTGTTTGCCATCTGGCAAGAAGAGTGAAAGCTGTGACAGGTGACAGAGACGCGCGCAAGGAAGAATATTGAAGTCAAGTACCTATAATTTTCAGCAGGGGCTACGCTGTCTCTATCACTGGCGGCGCTGATGATTTGATGAATGACTACTGGAAGCACTTAATGAAATTCACACACGTTTCACCAGTTCACTTATAATAATAATAATAATAATAATAATAATAATAATAATAATAATAATAATAATAACAACAAACAGATATCAGCTATGCACTTGGTTCACTCACCCTTCGCAGGTCAATGCGTTGTAGTGGTAGCCCGAGGCACGATCTCCGCACACGAGGCACAGCTCCTGCTGTTGTCGTGGGTTGATCGTGTTCGAGCCCGGCTGTAGACTCGTGACGCCCCCGGCGCCGCCGCCGCCCATCGGGGGCGGAGGCGTTGCCGACGACATCGCGTCGACGTCGGCCGGCGACCGCCGGTGGTGGTTGCTGGAGCCACTGCCGCCCACGACGGGCGTCGTCTGCTCGAGCGAGTCGTCGCCGAACTCGCCCGTCGAAAGCCCGAAAAAGCCTCCATTGCTCACGTCTCCGCCTTGGCTAGCGCTTAGTTCTGCGCTCACTGGAACGAAAAAGGAAGAGCCACGTTACAACTTGTCGGTATGTTTCGGATACGAATAGATTTATGATTCGCTTAACAGGTATGCCTAAATACACATGTCACCCTTTCAAATCAGGGGCACAGCATAAGCGGACATGTTGAGATATCTAGGGTTAGCTATCTGCTCGAAATAAGCATCGCTCATATATATATATATATATATATAACATACAGAGACTTATACCGTAGGTATTTCCCTCGAATGCTGTCAATATATATATATATATATATATATATAACATACAGAGACTTATACCGTAGGTATTTCCCTCGAATGCTGTCAATATATATATATATATATATATATATATATATATATATATATATATATATAATATATATATATATATTTAAAACACACTTCCTGATATTTCCTTTCTTTCGTTAAGATGAACAACGCTTGAAATCCAGTTACCTATCATCCACATCGTTTTTTTAAATGGCAGACCCTCTTTGTAATTAAGCACTGTATGAACCTTACAGCACAACGACTGCTAACGTTAACAGCACAGGCAGCTAAAGGCGTATATTATTATGGATGCACGCAAAATATTAGAACGGTATCCTTACGCAACAAAACACGCTAAAATCCCCGTTGTAAAAACAAAAACCTCTAGTGAAATTAAAATAATAATAATAATAATAATAATAATAATAATAATAATACGTCAAGTACTATTTGACCAACGAAATTTATAATCGGCGTTCATGATTGGATCATAGTTGACATGATTAGGCTGACTGAGTGATTCTAAAACAAACACGAAAATAAGACGCGAGAAACACGAGAGCGAGACGGTGAGAAACTATAAAATCAACTGAAGTTAGCTACAAACAGCCGCCGCAGCGTACAGCATAACAAACGCGAACTATTGCTCAGATCAAAATGGGCAGTCCTTTCTACTCCGTTGGTCCACGAGGCTGGGCCAGCTTCGAACAACTCGATGCCGGCCTACGGCCCAAAAAGCACCCACCATACGATACATACGCCCAGGAGACCAAATAACTCGGCTTCAGTTGTGGGGAAGATGCCGGGTAAATGCCCAGCCGGAGCCCCTGCTGATACCGATGTCAACACGCAGAAAATTGCGCGGGCCGGTATGCTGGTTGCTTTCTTTTGAGAGATAAATACCTAAAAATAAAATGTAGAGTTGCTTACACTGACACGCAATGAAGCCTAACATAGCTTCCTATATCCAATCCTAATGCAACACTATCCCGGCTAAGCAGTGTTGTTGACCGATTCAGCTTTCTCACACATCTCTCATTAGCGTAGTTGTGACGCTAAAAGCCAAAAAGAAATGGTGCTCCCGAGAGAGAGAGAGAAAATTCCCCACACTGGCTACTCTGTGCGATTGGCAAGTCCAGCAGTCACAATTGTATTTCTTAAATCGCCCCATATCCGTTAATTTGATAGATATAAATTAGATCCGTCCTACGTCAGCGCCAGATAAGTTTGGCGTCGGGTGACATGTGTAGAAGGCAGGAGAAACGGAGAAAATAGTTCAATACAGAATTGCGGATTCCATTTCGACGCAACCCTATATATGCATCGGATATATGATTGCTAATTCTCTAAATTTATTTATATCATTTCTCTATGTTAGCACTTTGGAGTGGACAATTGTCTCCGCGCGAACGTGTGATCACGGGTTCTCTAACCCAGGGTTAGCCCAGTTTAACAATGTGCCCCGAACAGACGCTGCGTTTCCTCGTTGAATGTCGAGCGAGAGCCTCTGACGCAAGAATTCGGATGCCCTCGAGTCTCCTGTCGAAAGATTAAGGCTTTTACCGACCCGCTGAATCAGCTTGAGCGTAAGGGGGCCTGCAGCTCCCATAGTCTCGAACGCCAACGGACAAAATTCGTGCGGATAATCGACGCTTGAATATTTTCTGCATTTGTTAGCCTCAGCTAACCTGGAGGCATGACCTGCTCGGTCCGCACCTGCACCGACCATCGAAGGGGCTAATGAGTCGGTTACAGTTGCGTCCCAAACAAGCATGCGGCCACGCTCAAACGGCGTCAAAGTCAGACCGTCAGGTCTTTTTCCATCATCCCTCGAAAGACCCGGGGGCTCTAGAACGCACGGAAAGCCGGCGGACCTAAGTGCGCGGCTAAAGGTGTCATTTAAAGCGGAGTGACGCGCTCGTCGGCCTGCACTCAACGCGCATGACAGGCCATGATGGGCCAAGGCGTCCACGAAATCACCACAACGACATCGGTGGGGCACGACTAGGTTAACACCAAGCCGCAGCCCTGCGCTTATACGCGTCGTCTCGTCGTCTAACAGAGTCCCAATTCGCGGGCAGGGTAGGGCCTGTAACCAAGCCCCAGCCCCTTGACTACTAACAGCTCGTAGCCTGGCTCTATCAGCAACAGAAGGTGCTCTATTAATCAGGCCTGCTAGTCGCTTTTCATGTAAGGGGGCTGTCCAACTACCCTGGTTAGCCCTATCCTCCGGAGGAGAATCACATAACAGCGACAATTCTTCGGTCAGCTTTTTAAGTTCAACGTTATAGGCATCCCACCCGTCACTGTCCAATAAAGTTTTAACCCTGTCCGCCGCCTGGGTCAATGACGCTACGATGGCGGGTCCTGCCATCATGACCGCGTCCGGTATACCTAGACCGCCTAAAGAAACCGGGAGCATTACTTGTTCCCTTGCCGCATCAGTCAGCTTAAGATTTAGTATGATCTCTAAAATGTCTAAACTAAGTCCATTAAATGGTTGTAAAAGCTCTGGTGATAAAAACAGGTTGGAACCTCTAAGAAGGTGTGTTAACCTCGTGGCTGAAAAACAAGATCTAAGAAGGAATAGACCGCAGTGGGCGCCCAATTGGGGTAGTCTGCCTGTTGCGAAGTCGAGTTTATCTTTTTGGCTGTCTAATGCTTTTGCAATGCCGTCCGGCAATAAGGGGACACCTAGCAGCTCCAGGTTAACCTTGTCCACTACGCGACAGCCCGGGAGCAAGTTAAAAAGGTCAGTTAAATCTAATGGCTCAAATTCTTTGGGTATCGGATATATATATATATATGTTTTTTATTTGTTTTAAGATTTTTCCGTAAGGCTATTGCCCGTGTACGGCTTTTTCATGCCATGGCTAATTTTAATCTACTCTGGCATTTACGTCTCTAACCCAGAATTAGCCCAGTTCAACAATGTGCCCCGAACAGATGCTGCATCTCCTCGTTGAATGTCGAGCGACAGCCTCAGACGCAAATTCCGATGCTTCCGAAACTCCGGTCAAAAAGGTAAGACTTCTACCCACATGGTGAATTAGCCTGAGTTTAAGAGGTATATTTATATATATATATATATATATATATATATATATATATATATATATATATATATATATATATATTTCATAAGCTGATACGAACAAGCAGCAGAATATAGCTAGCAGATGATCACTATGGACATCTTCCCTACTGGCGAGTGGATAAGACCTTCGAACTAAATTTGCCAACTGGGCCGGCATGCAGATAAGTGGCTCCTGATTTTCCAATCAGTACAAATCCCAACGCAGCCATCATTATAGGCAGGTCACGAAGGCAGGTCAAATAGGACGTGATCCCAGACGGCAAATCAAAGGCGTCTGTCAGAGATATCATCCCGTCAATCAAACATAGAGCGAGCGTCCCAGAGGAGAGCTCACGTATTACATGACGCAATTTCTGACAGAAGGACACGGTTACGCCCAGATGCATCTGCATAGGATACAAAATGCACCTTCGGCGTCAGGCCTACACCGCAGGTCGGCTGCCTTTCACACTTTGGCCGTCTGTGAGGCAGTACAGCCTGCAAGGGCCGACACGTTGGTAGACTCAGAGGTCTAGAAGAAGGCACTCCGAAACTCCGGCATGAAAGTTTCGGCAAGCTACATGCGGGCCAGTCGCAGAAAGGTGGATAAAGGAGAGATTACGGGCGGAAGGGCTAGTCAGAGAGGCGGCCAATCTTGCAGCCGCACGGCTTTAGGAGGGACTCTTTGGACAGCAGGACAGCAAACGACGCTGCTTACAGAAGGCCGCGTTCTTGTTGCGGTTGATAGGCAAAGCGCGTCCGATGGGGTGGTCCGATCAAACGGCCGGGGGTGAACACGGCCGTTTGATACGATTGCCACCTGTCCCAGCTCCTGGCAGAAGGAGCTGTGGCAGGTGACAGTTTAATACTAGCCCGTAGCACTAGTATTAAAAGAAGACCCGGGCTGACAGAGTTTGAAGCTTAAGGGGGGAGCTGTGTCTCGTTGGTATGGAGTTGGACGGAACAAGATCCAGTTCCAGCCGAGTCCCATACAGCGTGGGTGCTAAGCCCGTCGCGCCAGTGCGTAAATGCATTCACCCTCCTGCATAAAAAAAACATTGCAGAAACAAAACAAATACCGCAGAAAAAAGGAAAAAGCGAGAAAAGCCCGATTGCTGTAGACATCTTCCCTACTGGTGACTGGGTGAGAGTTTCGAACTAAATTTGCCAACTGGGTCGATTCACCACGATCGTACAGTTCCCCTGGCTCCGGACTCCTGATTTTGCATACGAATCCCAACGCAGAAACCATCACCATAGGCAGAAGAAGGAAAAAAAAGAAAATTCGTGCAAAGTAGCGGTGAGAATTGTATTCTAGAAGGTGCAAACACAGGGTTTAATACGTAATCGCGGTGATATATACATATATATATATATATATATATATATATATATATATATATATATATATATATATATATATTTGCTTCCACAATTGGTGAGAGGGGGCGGAAGCAAACTGACAACGGCGTTAAGAACACGGATCATGCTCAACTGCTTGGATTGGTAATATTGATCACTCATTAATTTAACGCTCGATCACAAGCCAGAGCATGAGTCGAAACGTCAACGTCATTGACACTATGCTCTTCCCTTCCAGCTGCTTTCCCTTGGCTTGACAAAACCTTTACAATGATTTGCATGTATATGCGCAGTATTGACCATACCGCACCAGCAACACGTCGACATTCGACCACCATCAATATACAATGCTAAAGCGTTTAAGGTTGAAGAGGCACGTGTCGTATATGATTATTATTATTATTGACAATCAATCATTGCATATAGCGCCAGATTGTTAAGTAGGTCTTGAAGCAAGCGCTTCTACCCAACACCCTACAATCTTCTCTCCTTCGTCGTGCGCTCTCTTCTAAGCCACATATACTAATGTAATATTCACACACACACATATACATGTAAAGGGAAAAAGTAGAGATATCTCGATAAAGATACTCCATGTATACATATACATGGAGTACAGGAAACAGCAGCCGCCGCCGCAGCAGTAACAATGGGTGGCACTCTGTACGAGAAGTTGCAATGTACAACAATCCAACCCAATGATGATGGAACGTCGTGGGCCGCGCCGCGCGTGACTTAGCCATCATCATTCGATATTCGAATGGTGCCTCGTTCCTGGACCGGACGACGACCACGCCTAGCTATGCCTATGCTTATGCTGCCGCCCCTGTGGAGTCGCGGGCGGCGGTCGTTGTCTCGTGCCAGAACTCCACCCTTCTGTAGGCTTGCGGCGGCGGCGCCAGTGTTGCGGGTTCTGACCGGCCCGTCTGCCGTAGGCCGGAGCTAAGCGGTTCTGCACAGCTTTTGTGGAGGAGAGACGCAAAGCTTTAACGCGCCGCAGCCAGCCAGCTGGCAGATAGAGTCTTCTGACTCTATCTTTTTTGCTTTCTTTCTCTCGCGTGTGCGCATCTTTATACTAGCTGTAGTGGTCCACGCAGACCACTTCTCGAAAAGTATAGTCTACAACACATGGTTTCACACACGGAACGGCATCAGATCACGGATATAGAAAAGAAGAAACTGCAAGCCAAGAGAGAGCGTGTGCGTGTGAGAAGGAGCGAGAGAGAGAGAGCCGTTGTGAACGTTTGCTCGCCAGTAATCGGCTAGCCACTCGAGTGGGACCAGAAGAAGCGCAGCTTGCTTAAGCCGTTCATTCAGTATAAAACGATTTTGCTTTCATATATATATATATATATATATATATACAACCGATCCAACTGGTATTTACGTTGCAGTAGCTTCAGTAGACTAATCTAAACAGCAACAACAACTACTACAACAAATACTCAATTCAATTTAAGATCCCTTTTTTAAGCATCAAGAACAGCCAGCATGACTCCGGCAACAACAGCAATACCCGCGATAGCTGCTGCAACAACAACAGCGATAAAAACAACAGCGATAACAGCAACAAAAACAACAACAATAACAACAGCAACAACTAGAAGAAAGCAACACATACACTACGAGACACCACTACGGTTTCGAGTATTCAAAAAAGACGGCTGCCCCGGTTGAGGTGTTAAAAGTGTCACAGCTAGGTAGATAAGCACAGCTAGAAGATATCTTGCACTTCAACTTCGCGATTTCGGCGGTGTGGCTCCTATGCTTATGGGCGATATAGGCGACATAGAAAGAGGGAGGGAAATTAAGAATGACACGCCCAGCGTGCTGCTTTCGAGCCGTTTTTGAACGCCGATGGAATACGTTACGCCGACATTCATACGTGTCACACACATACGAATCGCTCATTGAAGAGACTTTAATGTTGCTTTTATGCAACGTCGCCACCAAACAACTCGCCGCTGCTGATGGCTCAAAATGAAAAAGTTTTCGGGCTGACCCTCAGCCAAGATTTAACGTCCACGGGACTGCTTTTCGCGTTGCTTCATAGACGGATCCCCATAAATACAAATCGGTGCAACGGTGGGGCTCGAACCCGCGCACTTCCTAGGTGTCTTCTCCTATTGCGAGGCGCTGACGAATGCATCCACCACGCCACCGGGCTCAAAATGATACGCCACTCTTAAGGAGAAGAAGAGTGCATCGATAGCGATGCCGTGATTACAAGTATTCATTCATTGCTATTTTTCTTACTACTACTGCAATTTTTTTGTAGAGAGTAAACGCCCTATTTATTATTCTAAATAAAGAAACATTTACAACGGCATCAGCGCTGCAAGTGTGCGCTACTATAATCGTGCGCATCGCATCAGACGAAGACAGGGCAATTTCAATTAAATAAATATGGTCTTGCTTTTGTTCATAGGTCTAATTAGAGTCAAGAGACAAAGTCGATAAGGATACAAACATGCTCATATATATATATATATATATATATATATATATAAGGTTTAATTCTAGTTACGCGAGACAAACACGTGCACCTCTGAAGGCTTTAAGGGGCTAGTAGTCTCAAGGAAATTAGCAAACATCATCCAATTATTTACGTTCGTTGACATATTACATGATGTTCCTTGTGCATGTCTTAGAGTAAAGATTAGATTGCACAAGCGTATGCAAATACAACCACTCGCCGGCTAACATGGCGCCGCTGAACGCAATTGATTAACTTTCCGGGTTTGTGTTAATGGACAGTATTCTACGGTGGGTCGAGTGTTATCCGGGTGTCCGCAAGGAACGATCCGCGGGCCACTGATGTATATTCTATACACCGACTCACTAAAAAATATAATTCTACATTGGGCTGGAACTAAAGCATGGGCACTTGATGTGACAAAACCTTACTGTCAATTGCACACCATAGAGAAGAGGTTATTTCTATTCTATATCTAGGTTCTTTCTAGCCTCTTTCAAAGGATGGGCAGACGCCACTGATTTTGACCTGTCCATCCAATAATGTGAAGGCCTGCATTTTGGACATGAAGATGCAAGACATCCTTCTGTAAAACATCGGGGGTCAGGACTTGAACAAACTTCCAATTGAAAAAGAGACCTCGGAGTCCTCACGAGCAACAAGTTAAGGTACTCCAAACGTATAACCGATGTTGTCATAAGGGCCTCTCAACGTGCAAACAGATCTTCTGATCATTCCCTGACCTGTACGTTCAACAGTACGACTGAACGGGTTGCATTGCCGGTTGACCGGTGTCATGTTGACATCCCCCACATAATTGACATGCTTACGAAGGTAGATAAAAGTATACTGCTTCAGCTGAGACAGAACCCGCATCTATTCAAGAAAATGTTCGTGATAAAAGCAAACAGCTGCACGTTAGTTCAGCAACATGGATCCTGTGTTCATTGCACGCACGCGCAAAATCAGCGAAGTATACCCATCAAGGATCTCTAGGCATACCCATGAGTGCTAGAGGATGTCAAGAACACCCTGCATAACACGCGGATCCTTACTTCGCATTGACCACGTGGCAAACATGTATGTATGCAAAATGCAATTTCCTCTCTACCTTGAATAAAGTGTTTCAGTCTATTATTAATTCATACAGATAAAGGTGCTTATATTGTGCTCGACTAAGACTTCAAATATCAGCACTATTGCGACAGAAGCACATCTAGCTGCCAGTATCGCTTGCAATTATGAGTGCCCTTGCTGCAGGCCTGTTTTTCGTTTCACGTGCTGTCGGCACTTGCACTATATTATTTACTGGTATATTTCCTAAATATTGTTAGCAGTAAATTCCATTCGTTCCTGTCAACTCTAGGCCGGAAATCCATTTTAGACGGAATGCAGAGACCTATCGACAAAGAGTCCACCTAGGCAGAAAATGGGCTATGTATAATTTTGTACGACATGGAGAGCTTATATATATATATATATATATATATATATATATATATATATATAGATTAGCTTATTCATTCGACCACTAAGTAGAACTGTCCTTATAAAGAGTAAAAAAAATATATTTATATATATGTATATATATATATATATCACAGCACGCTTTACATACACACATGTGCGTGCTGTAAATAGTGACAAATATTCCAATGAACGTAAGTTCGCCACGAGTCGTCCAAAGCTATCTATCTATCTATCTGTGTATCCATTGATCGGATGACCCAATGCTGTAAGCTTATTTTCAGTTGTTTCCAGCAGGATATAGCAGTTACAGGAAGATATTGCGCTAAGGATCTTCCCGAACAGCGTCATAACTAGCACAGCGGCCTGTGTGAGGCCCACCAGTCGAATATGCTTGTAACGGATCCAGTAGGAGGGGGGAGGCAATATTGCACCTCAAAAACACGAAATGCTGGAATCTTGAGATGTGCGTTTTCTGCGCAAGGTCCGGTATTTCTGGAAGCGGTATCCCTGATTCTGAAATGGGAAGTTGTAGCTCCAGTTCGCTAATGCGCAGAGCAAACAGAACGATACGACATTCGGCATCTCTGCTGTTTCAATTTCTCATTCAAGATTTCTCTCTAGGCTGTTGGGCAGATCGAGTTTGGTGGTCCAATCGTATCTATTCAGAGAGCAGACTGATCTGGCCAAGAAAATATATCCAGAGTAGGCCTCTATTGAATCTGACGTGAGCACTCATGACTCTGATGTGCTGATAGTCCTCACAGACTCTAATAACGATCTATACCGATTCTGATCATAACCTCTGTTGACTCCGCTGTGAGCACACGTCCAGAAACGGGAACACCGAGCCCTCTCATTGGGCGTGGGTCGTGCAACCGTCTTGCCCTATCACGACCGTATTTCTTCTCTTCCGATCCGCCACGAGAGGTATCGCCTTTTTCCGAACGTGTACCATCTTCTCAGGTACCTCCGTCGTATAGGCTACAATGCCAAGTAGTCATTCAAGTCATCTTATAGTCTCCCACCGTAGTTCCCAGTTCTGCCACATGTGTTTATGTGCAGGGGGCGTCGCATTCTCTTCCAACCTAAACTTCCTACTCCTACTAGTAGTACGGCCACGCTAGGTACAGAGCCCTCGCCCGCTCCCATTTCACACTCTGTACCCAATCGGTCGTGGACTTTGTGGTCAACAGGATGCCGCCGACTGGCCCGTGACTTTTGCCTGGCGCTCCGGCATCTCTAATTCGGCCCGGCATCACCGACGACGCCGTGTTTTTTTTCGTTATTTTGTTTAGGAGGTGGAAATGTGCATTTATGCGCATCACCCACTCACCAATGTTATGGCGGTGGAGGGTGGTGAAGGTGCCTGTGCAGAGTTCTAGTACGACCATAACACGACATCGACAACAACAACAACAACAACAACAACAACATCGACAACAACAAGTCGATCACCGCCAACAACAGCAACAGAACGACAATGACAGCGGCCCCGCTAACCCGCCGCCCGTTGTACTCGCTATGCGTTGCCGGAACAAATAGGAAGAGACAATTCGGTTCAACTCGAACTTGAGCCCATAGGGCTTCTCGGGTAGCAATTTCCTCGATCTCTCTTTCTCTCTCTCTAGCCGTCGTGTCATCCTTTGCTGTGTCTGACCTACGCTCACGCCCGGCGCTCATCGCCTTCCCACCGTCTCCGTGTCATTACCATGTCACACCATGATCGCAGCAATCATAATATCGTCGTGCATTTTTCTTGCACTATTGCCGCCTTCACGTAGCACCATCATCATCATCATCATCATCATCACCATGTGGTGCTTGCACACGATAATAAAATCAACTGATGGACACCACATTTACCGCACCACCGTCAACTCATGTGTACGTAAAGCTGAACAAGCAGATCTCAAACCAACTGGTACACATGCTGATACCAGCCAGACGCCTGGTGACTGTGATACGTAAAGCAACGTATTTGCAAAAGGAAAGCACTTAATTCTCTACAGCAACAACAACAACAACAGCAAAAAAACGTCGTCTTCTTATCACCGTCATGACGACACCAGTAGCGACAATAGTGCCGTTTGGTGGTGACGGCGACAACAGCAATAGCAACAAAAACAACAACAACAACAACAATTGTCAGCTGTTGAAAGATGACACTGGTGGAACTACTGTGCTACTTTGTCTAGTTGTTGTTGTTGTTTGTATTATTATTATTCGTTGTTCTTGTCTTTGATGTTGATAGTGCTCTCTTCTTCTTCTTCTTCTTGCTGAGTATGATAGTCGGTATGCATTTATAGCTCTCTTATAATTGCCGTCTTCGTTGTCTTTGTTGTTTTTCTTGTTGTCATCATGTTTATCGTTGTTGTTGTTGTTGTTGCCACGTGTGGTCCTGTTATTTCTCCCATTACTAATACGCACTCTACTAACATCCAATTCGGAAGGAGAAGTTCTCTTTCACAGTCAAGACAGGCTGAAAGCCTGCTATGTTAAGCGTGTGTTAGGGGTTCGAAAGAGCGCCCGTCGGCAACAACACTTGCCTTGAAGATGTGCGGAAAGAAAAAGAACCTCTTAGTAAAATAAAATTAAACAAACACATGTTATTGTTGTTGATAATGTTGTTGTTGATGTTGTTGCTGCTGCTACTGCTGCTGCTGTTGCGGCGTTGCATTCCCAACAAGAGATCGTCGCATTCAACCCGAGAGCTTTGGGAATGACCGAGAACGCCTGTCTCAGTGAAGTGCGAAGGCCTCTCGAGTTGCCGCGAATAAATACATAAATAATACATTGTCGTCAACGTCATCGGGGTCGGTCGGGGTCGTTCCAACTGTTGTTTGTTATTTGTATGCGTAGCATTTCTTTAATTTGTTTGTTTGTTCATTATATTTGCGTGCATTTGTATGCGCATTGCGTGCGACGGCCTATCTCTCACTCTCTCTCTCTCTCTCTCTCTCGGCTTACCTATGCTGTTACCTGTTCTCTGCGTGCGTGCTTTGGTTCAATGCTCAGTATGTTGTTGTCGTTGTTGTTGTTGTTGTTGCTGTTGTTGCTGTTGTTGTGGTTGTGGTTGTTGTTGTTGTGGTTGTTGTTGTTGTTGTGGTTGTTGTTGTTGCTGCCGTCGATGACGACAACAACGACAACGTGTGTGTTTCAGTCTGTCAGTGTTCCCTGCCAGCCAACTGTATTACACCTCTCTTAGTTTTAAGCTGAGAGCGTGTGCTGCTGCTGCTGCCGGTGGTTATAAGCTACTAATAGAGCTGCTTCTACTACGGCAACGTGAAGTCAGTTGCGTGGAGTTGCTTGCGATTGCTTGCGTTTGACTGACTGAGGAACTGACGGACTAACTCGTGTGGAGGAGATGATTATAATGGTGACTGACGATGATGGTGATGGTGGTGATGGTGGTGGCGATGGTGATAAGATGTGCTGTGTGACTGGCTGGTCAACAGATGATGCGAATTCGAGAAGCCGACAGTGGCCGGCCCCACAAACACTGGTGCTGTAGCAACAGCAGCAGCAGCCGCAGCCGCCGTGGTGGTGGTGGTGATGCTGGAATGCAACATTGCAACACTCTGCCACACTATGAACAGCAAGCAGTAAGTAGGTGGTAGTGTTCGCAGCAGCAGCAACAGCAGCTGCATTCGCTCAGCATTGCCTCGTTGCGTTCGTAGTCTCGCAGTAGCAGTACTACTAAAAACAAGACAACGGAAAAAAAAGAACGGTGGCTACAGGAACAGCAACAATAACAACAACACTAACAGCAAAAGAAACAATAGCAGAAACAACAGCGCCGAGAGAACTGCGACAGGAGCAGCAACAACAACAACAACAAAGGCAGCAGCAGCCAAAGGAAATACAGCGGGAATGGCAACAGGAACAACAACAATAGCAAAAGGATTAACTGCAGAAATGGCAACAACAACAGCAACAGCAGCAGCAACAACAACACGATCAGCAACAGTATCATGAACGGCAATAGGAACCACAACAGAAACGGGAACAGGAATAACCGCAAAAACGGTAACAGGACAAACAACAACAACAGCAGCAGCAGCAACAACAGGGACACCAGAAGCACTACCAACAACAACAACGACAGCAAAGGGAACACAAGCACCAATAACTGCTGCAACGGAAACAACAACAACAACAAAGAGAAGAAGAAGAACAGCAGAAACGGCAACAGGAACAACTCGAAAACTGCAACAAAAACAACAGAAACAACAACAACAGCAGCAGTAAAAGGAAAAACAAAGCCAAAAACTATAACAGAAACACTCACAGCAGCAGCAACAACAACAAAAACGGCAACCGGAACAACAACAACAACCAGAAACAATAGCAGGAACGGCAACCGGGACCATGACAACAACAGCAATAAGGCCATCCAGGCCGGTTTTGACGACAGAGTATAGCTATAGCAAGAAGAAGATAATAATAATAATTAATAATAATAATAGTAACAGCGGTGGTTGGTTAGAGCAGTTAGCGCCGCAGCACCTCATATGAGAAGAATAACAACAGTAATAACAGCAAAAGAGAAAAAAACAACGGGGCGTTGCCATGGCAACTGGGACTACAATCGATGCGGCCTGAAAGCCTCCCGGCAACCTGCCTGGGGTGAAACATCGCTTTTGCTCTTCCCGATTCTCGAGAACCTCTTCCTCTTCTTCGCGATACCGGATCAGGCCAGTTGGATCTAATCTATGCTGATGGTACATTCATTCACTTCTCCCTTCTTGCTGTTGCTGGTGCTGCTACGTCTCCGTTCTACTGGTTAAAGTTTCAAAAATGTCGGCCAAGTCGAGACGATGACTAATCTCGCAGATCGAAGAGAGGTGGTATCTGAGAGATGAAGCGATGGATTTGTCTTTATTTACGAATTATTTACGGGCTGATCCTCAGCCGCCAACATTTAACGTCCACGGGACTGCTATCGCATTGCTCCGTGAGACGGACAACCCCATAGATACACACATACATATAAGTGTACAACTATGTGGCTCGAACCCCATGCGCACCTATGTGTCTCCTCCGGTTGCGAGTAACGGCATGCAAATGACGCACTCACCACCACGCTTCCACCACTCGGCGGGCTCGACGACGGATGAAGCCTACATATATCTGATTTTGGTTGGAAACAATTGAGATTCACGCTGTACTACGATGTATTTACGACTGATTCATCGTCTTCATAGTAGTGCAGTATTTATTTATTTCAAATGCACCCTGTTTCGGTATGTAAATACGAACATGATATATATAACAGACATGGTAAAATGAATTATCAGCATTCTCGTTGAAGCTGAGAGAGCGACACGGATTTCGTACAATCAGGTAGGTGGTAGAGGAGGCATGGACTGCCACAACGATGGCATTTGCAGCCCTCCTTGGGTTCAAGACACCCAGCAGACCGGCATAGTAGATGATGAAATCCGTGAACACTACGGCGAGTAGTGAGGTGACGACATGGCCGGAGAGAGTCCTTCCAGGCCTGGTTAGTCATAGCTGGTGATAGATAAAACTCTCTGGGAATTAGAGACACTTTTTGAGAATACTCATGCCGAAACGTTTCCAGTAGTGCAGTGTTAGTATCGTCGTGTCCGGTGGCGTGGTGGCTTAAGTCTGCGCCTCGCAACCGGAGGAGAGACATATGTGCGGGGGTTCGAGCTCCACCGTTGCACCGATTTGTCTTTATGAGGGTCCGTCTATGAAGCAGAATGTGAAAAACAGTTCCATGGACGTTAAATCTTGGCTGAGGGTCAGCCCGAAAACGTATTACTAGTATTCGTCGTGCCATATTCGAGTAGTCAAGCATAGTTTGTGCTGTGTTGTCTGATGATTGTAATTATGATTATGGTGTTGATGGCAATGTTGATGACGATGACGACTGACCCAGTAAGTCAGTCAGTCAGCGGTGATGAACAACCAGCGAGGAGTTCGATTTCAAGGACCTCCGACTGTGACAAGACTACGCCATCCTTCTTTCCCGCCTCCTTGCCTGCTTGTGTCGCTACCTCGTCCTCGTCCCTCGCGTCGCGTCCATTCCTCATCCGTTTTCCCGTGCCGATGACGTTGACATAATGAAATGAGTGGTCGTCAGCCACCAACGCTTCTGCTGATGCTGATGCTGCCGTGTGCCGAAAGCGAATCGTAGTAATAGTTGTAGTGTCGTCGAGCCCGGTGGCGTGGTGGCATGCGTCTGCGCCTCGCGACCGGAGGAGACACATAGGTGCGCGGGTTCGAGCCCCACCATTGCACATTTGTATTTATGAAAATCCGTCTATGAAGCAATGCGAAAAGCAGTCCCATGGACGTTCAATCTTGGCTGAGAGTCAGCCCCGACAGGATTTTTTTTAATAGTTGTAATGTCGAGCCTAAGTCTGCGCCTCCTAACCGGAGGAGACACACAGGTGCTGCGCGGGTTCGAGCCCCACCGTTGCACATTTGTATTTATGGGGGTACTCCGTCTATGAAGCAATGTGAAAAACGGTTCCATGGACGTTAAATCTTGGCTGACAGTCAGCCCCGAAAGTAGTAGTAATAGTAGTAGTAGTAGTAATAGTAGTAGTAGTAGTAGTAGTAGTAGTAGTAATAGTTGTTGTTGGTCGTCGTCGTCGTCGTCGCATACGGGCAGAGGCTAAGAGAGGTTTTAGAAACGGTGGGTCAATAAAAACCAACCTTTATTAGAGTAGCCGTAGCCATCATAGTGGTTGGTGGTTGTTCCATGAGTCGTAACCGGCTGTAGGCTGGCTGCATTGTAGAGATAAAGTTGATGACGACGATGATGGTGATGATCCTTCTCATCATCATCGTCGTCACGTTGGCGGCGCCGGCCCGCCGTCGCCGCCAACGACGACGACGCTGGGAACGACCACAGTAGCAGCGACGTTAGCGGCCGCCGTCACCACTGCTGCCGCCGCTGCCGCTAAATCGGCGGCACTGCGACCGCCGTCATCATCATCATCATCATCATTATTAGCATCATTATCGTGATTATCATTATCATCATTACGCCAGTGGTTCGTCCGCCCGTCCGTCCGTCTGTCAGTCTGTCTGTCGCTCGTTCGCTTGGTCGGCTGGTCGTTCTCCTTCTCTTTCTGTTCGCTTCGCCCCTTCCCCTAGTTGTGGTTTTCTCCTTCTTTGAGTAGTGCTTCTGCTTCTCTTCGTTGTCCGTCCGTCTCTCTGCCTCTCTCTCTCTCTCGCCTTTTCTCTCTCTCTCTCGCCTTTTCTCCCTCTCGCTTTATTGTCCTTCTCTCTTCCTCTCTTCACCTCTGCGTTTCTGGCGGTGGCAGCACCGCCACCGCTCGGTGCCAGAAGCGGCAGCGGCGGCGGCGGCGGCTGCCGGAGGACCGACGACCGACCAGTGGGCCGACGGACAGACGGACGGACAGACAGACAGACAGCTAGCCAGCCAGGTCAAGGAACTCGACCACAACAAACAACAGAGAATGAGCGGCGGCCAACAGCCCGCCAGCCAGCCACGCAGCAGCGGCAGCGGCGGCGACGACGGCCATGAGGCAGACAGAGGGTGGCTGTGGTGGCGCCGCCGCCGGCGGCAGCGGCGGGATGGCCGCCGAGCAGTGTAGTTCGTAGCTGCAACGTGCTGCTTCTGCTGCCGCTACGGCCGCTGCCGCCGCCGCTGTGCCGGCGGCTGCAAACAAGCGCTCATAGTAGAAACGTTGCTGTAACCTGTGAATGCCATGATGATGATGCTCAATTCGTTCGTCGTCTTCGTCTTCTTCCTTTTCTTCTCCTTCATCTTCTTATTCTTCCTTTCTTCTTCTCCTTCATCTTCTTATTCTTCCTTTTCTTCTTCTCCTTCATCTTCTTATTCTTCCTTTTCTTCTTCTCCTTCATCTTCTTATTCTTCCTTTTCTTCTCCCTCATCTTCTTATTCTTTATTTTCTTTTTCTTGTTCTTGCTCTTCCGCCTGTACTAGTAGGCGTCGTCGTCGTTGTTGTGATTGTAGCAGTACTAATCGTGTACTCATCACACCAGGTAGTAAGTATTAGCAGCAGCAGCAGCAGCAACAATACTACTAGAACTGGTAATGGCGCAGGTCGCAGCAACACCAGACATGGCCGATAACCCACCTACCTCTCCAGTCTAGCTAGGTCGGTGGTTCTCATCGTCGCCGTCGTCGTCCGCGGCCCTTCGTATCATCTTACAGCTACCGAATAGACAAACAAAATAAGAAAAACACCACCACCACCATCACCAACAACAACAACAACAAAAAACTACGACAACAACAATTACAAAAAAATAACACAACAACAACAAACTTCCACAACAACAATAACAAGAAAACAACGACAGAAACAACAACAATGGCAAAGCCACCAGAAAAGAAACTCAAACTCGCGGCTCCTCTCTCAGCGAATCACCCGCACCACCAGCATCATCCTCATCTCCGTCGATCGCTGGACCAGACGGTAAGGGACAGAGAGAGAGGACGTCTGTCTGTGTTTTTTATCTATACGTACGACAACGGACTAATAAGGCTACCACAGAGACAGCACGAGAATACACAGAGAGAGATATAAAGAGAATCAAAGTTAGGACTGAGGCAGGTACTCAGATGCTCAGTAGTAGCTGGATAGTAGATACTCATCTATGGAAACTTCCCATAAAAACAACAACAGCAACAACAACAACAAAAACTATACATTCTCATTACTCATATGACGGCAAAAGCCTATCACCAGCAACAATAGCAAGCATTTGAAAAACGAAAACAACGATGACGACGACAACAACAACCGATGTGTTGTCAGGCCTGCGAGGTCAGAGTCCACGCTTTTCCATAGCCCCGACAAAATGTATCCACCTGTCACCTACTAAAACGATCACTTACTAAAACGGCAGGCAATTGTCCGCAATAGCGCCAACGATACAACAACAATAACTTAATCAATTAATTAGTGAAAATAACAATTACGATGATGGTGATGATGATAATGATAATAATATATTGTCTGAACAAGGATTTATTATTAGCAAGATGTATATGTATCACAATTTCTTATTAATTACATAGATAACATCTACAGTACTGATTATATTATTATCGTATTAATAATAATAATAATTACCGAGCAAGATGGCTTAGTGGCAAAAAGCCTTTGCCTTGCATTCGAGAGGCCTGGGTTCGCGACCCAGACCGGCCATTCCTAAATTGGTTTTCATGCTTCCCAATTTAAACAAGGTGACTGCCGGAGTGGATGAGAAATCGACCATGATGGAAAAAAACGGGAAGCACAGATGTCTCAATAAAAAAGATGGCGCATTACCATCCAAACCCCCCATTAAGTTCAGAAAAGCAAAATAATGCTTCCACGGTTGGAACGCTACGGGATAAGAACGGAAGCACTGGTTGCTACAAGCCGACACAATACGCTTGAACGCCACAGCTGTAAATTCGACACACTGCTAATAAGTGTTATTATATAGCAATCATAATTTTGGATTAATTGGTCCTGTTCGTCACAACCCATCACCATGGCGCCGTTTTAAAAGCAGTCGAGATGACAGGCAACGAGTCGTCAGCTACTGTGGGCCTGACTTTACGCCGCTATTGATCTGACAACGTCAAATTTGTCTGAAGTCGTATAGTTTATAGAACAACGATAACAAAACATAACATCAGCAGCAGCAGCAACAACAATAACCACAAACAACAACAACAGTAAGTAAGCAGAAGCAGTAACAGCAACAACAACAACAACAGTAAGTAGGCACCATCTTGTTGCACCATTGCTTACTCTATATTTATAAAATCCTGTCCTGCGACCACGCCTCTCAAACGAGAAACTAAACCGCATCGCAGTTACTACGGTAACATGCTGACTACATCCGACTGACAAGCCAGCATAAAAGGCCAGAGGTACAGAGTTTTAATGCCGGCAGTTTTTCTTTCTTCTTTTCTATTTCCCTCGTATGGTCGCTTTCTCCGCTATTATACGCCCTCTACACGGGCGGCCGAACGAGATCACACCTCGAACGATTGCACACGATTGGCATGGCACGGGCGAAAGTGCACGTCAACTGCGTGAAAGTCGCGTAAAATGTGACAAATTTCTCAACTTTTAACAAGCGAGCAAATTTTGAGCGAGCAGAATGTAGTGGAAGAGGGTGAGATCGGTAAGTAGGTAAGTGAAAACGTAGAAAACTACGAAGAAGATGGTGGTCTTCATGATTATCCTGATGAAAAACGATTAAAGGAGAGTCATGTCAGAATCATGTGTCAATCATCCACTTACATTCTACTACATTCTATACTTTTGCTTTTCTCAAGAATAACGACAAACATGAAACTTATTAACTCATTCATTATAGGCCAGATAATTAATCTAGCTTATCATGAATAGTGCTACTAGAGGAAGTCTAGCTATGAGCTCCGCTGTTTACTTGGCTAGCGTGTTTGCTTTGAACGCGTCTTCAGGGAGTAGATATAATACAAATGAGATCCGACATCAACGGGGCAATGCGGCCTCGGTTCGGGGCACTCTCCAGAAATGGCTGGTCCCTACACTGGACCCCCCGTAACGGTGCACACTTTCCCAGGGACCCAAATGTCATGTTCCCACCCTGAATGATTGATTTCATTGAATAAATAATAATAATAATAATAATCCGACATCAATAAAACGTGTTCTTCTTCCCTTGATTAAAGCCTACGTCGATTTGAGTAGTGTCCCGGAGAGTGCCGAGAGTGAAGTTGCGAATCAACTCAGCTTACTCACTAACGGTAACTCTCAATAATCACTCTTGAATGACGAATTTGTATATACAATATAGACACGATAGACAATCTGTCTAGCGCTCTTTTCTTTCTGTACCTCGACTGTGTTTCTCCGTACATACACGATATGTGTAGACATCATACAATACATCATACATACGTATGTATCCATGTGCGTGTGTGTCTATGTGTCCTCGGCTTCCCTATTTAACAAAAATGTGTTGATATTGAATCTCTCTCTCTCTTTCCTTCGCTCTTCCAATTAATTTCCCTTTAAATGACCACGAGAGCTCACCATCTGCGCGCCGAACTGTCTATTTTGAACAACAACAACAACAACAAATGGATTGCCCACACTGCCTCCACAACACGACAGAGTGTTCGTCGCAGAGTGGCGCGTCGCGTTATTGTTATGCTTTGTTCATTGTTATATCAATTCTAGGCCATTCGACGGGACGGGGAAAGCGGATGACGAAAAACGGCAGAGCGGTCTGATTCTGATACAGCAACAGCAGCAGCAAAAGCAGTGGCTCGTGGCTTCGATTCCGGTACGCGACACAAACAAAATTTAGCAAGATAAAAGCGAACTTGCAGCTCAAGATGATCGCAGCGACGCGGCGTTTATTTCAACTTATTACAACTTGAATACGTTTGCAAATGTATTATTAGTTGTACACAAATCAAAGTTGAATACTCTCTTTTCAATGAGCCTTTCTTCTTCAGCGAACTCTCTGATTGCGACCTGTGGCCGAGCCGCGGAAGCGCGCTTGACGCGCGAAGACAAAGATCACGAACTCAGTTGAAAGCAAGCTGTTGCCTCTGTACGAACAAAATTAGCTGATATTATTATTATTATTATCAAAAAATCCCAATCGAACACGACGATGCGATTGTCCTGCGTCACCATACGTCGTAAATCAGGCGTGTATCAGCAGCAGCACAAAAAGGAGCAATAAACCCATATTCTGTCGCTGCTGCTGCTGCTGCTACTGCCACTGCAGATTTATTGTAATCCATTGAATCGATTCAACCAAAGAGCACCAAAGATTGCGAACACAGCAATTGGCTCGCGCCGTCTCTTTCTGCTCACGTCGAATCGAGTACACGCTAAAACGCTGCTTTCCGATAGATTTCGCTACCAACTCGAACATAGTTGGTACGACCATAATATGAGCAGAGTATACTGAACGTCGGCCACCCTAAAGGACAGTTCCAGACCTAGACAGTTTCGAGTCTTCGAGATTGTCGAATAATCATCGAGCCCGGTGGCGGCGTAGTGCGCCTTTCGTCTGCGCCTCGCGACCGGAGGGGACACATACGAGCAGGTGCGCGAGTTCGAGCCCCACCGTTGCACCGATTTGTATTTATGGGGGTGCGTCTATGAAGCAATGCGAAAAAGCAGTCCCATGGACGTTAAATCTTGGCTCAGAGGGTCAGCCCAGAAAGTATTTTAGATTGTCGAATAATCAATTGTATGACGCGACGCATCCGACGAGCCAGCCCCGGACAAAGAAGCCAAGACACGGGCTAGGTAGTTTAGTGGCGGGTAGTTTATCGTCTTCCACTACCGCCCAGTGCCGAATGCTGCGGGGGAGCGGAGGGGTGGGGAATATTAGGAGGAGAGTTTGTATCAGAAGCCATTCCCAAAACACGTCCCGCCGACAAGGCAGACGTCAAATATAAAAACAACGAAAAACTCGCTCTTCTTTCTCTTCGTCTGATTGTTGCTATTATTACTATTCTTATTATTTTGTTCATCATGATTGTCAAACTCGGTGGGGTGGTGGGTGCATTCGCCTGCGCCTTGCGACCGGAGGAGACACATAGGTGCGCATGGGGTTTGAGCCCCACTGTTGCACATTTATATATATAGGGATGCGTCATTGCTTCATAGGCGGATCTCCATATATACAAATGTACAACAGTGGGGCTCGAACCCCATGCGCACCGAAGGAGACACATAGGTGCGCATGGGGTTCGAGCCCCACTGTTGCACCAATTTGTAAATATATGGAGGTCCGTCTATGAAGCAGTACGAAAAGCAATCCCGTGGACGTTAAATCCTGGCTGAAAGTAGTTTTTATCCTGGCAAACGTAGTTTTTTTATTATTATCATCATCATCATGATTATGGCCACTAGCAGCAACCTCACTTACCCTCCATGGAAGCGGAGGCCCGCCACAGGCCGGGCCCTCGAATTTCGGCGCCTTGCCGTCCGTTCTCTTGGGCGGCTGATGCCGGCAATGATGGTGGTGGTTTAGTCAGTGAACAGCGGCGCTGTGCGTTTCATGCGCCGCTATAATATTCCAACTTGTCGCGTGCACTTGAGATTCATCGCCATTATTACTTTTACGGTGCCGACGACAACGACGACGATTAGTATCCGTCCGGTGAAGAATACGAAGGAATGACAATAATCACTCTTTTACACACACTCTTTCTCTCCAGCGCTCTTTCACTCACTTACTGAAGCGTTGTCAACGATTCGAACTCAACCCCCCATCAGAACTCAAACCCCCCACCCAAACCGACGAACAGCAGCCAAAAATTGCCAACACGCGCCAACAACGACCAAGCATCACACCCGGAAACACACCCGGTAACCTCACGTCACCCCCAGACGAAACAGAGGCGATGCTCACCCACTACCACCCAAGCAGCAGCACCTCACTTGCATCACCTCACCAGATTCAGTAGCAAACGACTTCAATCTTCTCTTGATGAAGTCGTTCTCGACCTCGTGGTTACATTTGTTGTTTCGACTGTTGTTGCTATTTTTATTGTTGTTATTGTAGATGTTGCCGTTGCTGTTAATTGCATTATGTGCGCAACCGGAGGAGCTTTGGCAGCGCCCTCACGAGGTCGACAGCACTGTCGGTCGTGTAGTTAAGGTAGATGAGAGCGATTCGTTTCCGCCGGTGAGCTATTGTTTGTTGTTGATGTTCTGGCTTTGTATTTGTTGTTGCGGTTGTTGTTGTTGTTGTTGTTGTTGTTGTAGTAGTTACTGCATTTAATACAAAAGCAATAACAACGTTGTTGTTGTTGTTACTGCTATTCTTCTTACTCTGTTGAGGTTGCTGGCTGTTAACTCGGTTTCCGTCTTCGTCGGCGACTTCGAGGATATTCTTGTTCTTCTTGAAGTTGGGTTGTTGTTGAAGTTCTTGTCGTTGCTGTTGCTGTTGTTGTTGATGCTGTTGTTGTTGTTGTTGTTGTTGTTGTAACCCTTACGTTTCTTGTGGAACCAGTTACTGGAGGATTGGAGCAAGAGATCGGTGGTTTCGAAGTTGTTAACGATGACGATGATGATAACAGCAGCAGCAACAACAACAACAACGACGACGACAAGAACGTCAATAATCGACGTACGAGCTCTCCTGTTTTGGCTCTTTTCCCCTTCCGTCCTGCCAAAACCAGCTGTCCTGCTATGGATGCTGTTGATTGATGGCAATCTGATTCTTGGCAATTGTGCTCGATTTTAAACACGTAGTCATGGTAGTTAAGGTACTCATAATTGTTGTCTTTGACATTCTTGTTGTTGTTGTTGTTGCTGTTGTTATATTTATTGTTGTTGTTGTTGCTGTCCCCTTTGCTCCCGCCGTTATTCACCTCGTTGTTGTTGTTGTTGTTGTCGTTCTTGTCGTTGTTGTCGGGGCGGTGGTCGTCGTGGGGAACCTCGAACCGATAACCACCAAAATCCGAGACTGTATCACCGGATTGCCTGTGCCAGGACGTGTGTCGGAATGTTATCCACCACCAAGCGTCGACAAATCGTTGGCACGAACTAGTAGTATTCCCTGTTGAAGTAGTGGGCTGTTGTTGTTGTTGAACCAGAACAACATCAACAACGTTCCTTTTCCGCCGAGAGGCGACGTCAGGGTCTGGTTTTTCTGCCGCTGCTGCTGGCGCCGCTACTCGGGTTACCCCAGCTGCCTTTACCGCCGCCAGCGCCCCCGTTGTCGTCGCCGCCACCCCCGCCACAACCACCACCCCCGCCTCGATCGAGGAGAAACGACGACGACGACGACGACCTCGTTGTTGTTGTTGATGTCGTGGTTGATGTTTTTGTTGTTATTGTTGTTTCTGCCGTTGTTGTTGTTGTTGCTGTTGTTGTTGTTGTGATCTTCAGAACCTCAACAGCGGCAGCAGCAGCGACTGGACGATGACGACACTTCAAGCACGCGTGCTTCTCCTCGGTGCTTCTGCTGCTGCTGCAGATGTTCTTATTGTTGCTCCCCTCGTTGTTGTTGTTGTTCTTATTGTTGCTGCTGTTATTGCAGCTGCTGTTGCTGCTGCTGCTGTTATTGTTGTTGTTGTCGTCGTCGTCGTCGACTTTGACAGCGACTTCGCTTTAACCGTAACAGCCGTTCGATTCACTCGCATCGGATGTCACCGCCGGCTCCCGCCGTAGCATCCAATTCGTCGACGTATATTTATGGTGTTCATGCTGCTACTGCTGGTGATGATGATGGCGGTGTTGACGTTTGTGGGGGAGGTGAGGACTTTCGTCGTGGAGCACGCTGTTTTCAGACACATACAGGGCACATAAAGCCGCAGCAGCAGCAGCAACAACAGCAACTTCGACATGCTTCGAATGTTGTTGCGGCTGCCGCTGCTGCTGTTTCTTCGCTTGGGATACAACAATTGTTGTTGTTGTTGTTGCTGTTGTTATTATTATTGTTGCTGTTGTTGCTGTTGTTATTATAATTGTTGCTGTTGTTGTTGCTACTGTTGTTGCTGTTGTTGTTGTTGTACTCGACGGAGGCGATGAAGGCTGAAGCAGCTGTACGAAAAACGATCACTTCGATTCTACTCCGCTACTAGATTGAGGGCGCCACCCGCGAACGAGATTCTGCTGGTGCTACCTACCACCACCACCATTACGACCAGCCGGTCTCTCCACCCGGAGACTGTGTTCGGGGGGACCGGGTGAGAGAGCCATACAGATGGCAGTGGGGGTGACAGACTGTAGTGGCGGGGGTGACAGAGGTGGTGCTTGTGGGTAGATGGTACACACTGAGAGAATGGATAGATCTCGTAGTATTACTATTACTACTACTGTGTATCTATCCGTGAGCCAGTGAGAGTAAGGGGGGTGGATCAGTACAGCAGAAAGCTGCTGGTTGTTGCTGCTGCTGCTGCTGCTGCCGCTGCTATTGTTGTTATTGTTGTTGTTGTTGCAGTTTCTGTTATTGTTGCTATTGCCCGTCCTCTTATTGCTGTTGTTGTTGTTGTTGTTGTTGTTGTTGTTGTTATTGTCTTCGTCGATGTTTTCATTGCACAGGGTTCTTTATTCCTTTTCTCCTCTCTTCCAAACACTACAGACAATAACAACGACACCGCCACCACCACCACCACCACCACCACCACCAACAACAACAACAGCAACAATAACAACAATAATGCTGACGACTACAACAACGTAGCGAACAGCAGTGAGAAAAAAGTCGACGATTTTAATGACGACGACGACGACGACGATGACGATGACGATGAGAGGAACGAATGAAACTTGAACAACGAACGCATGTTGCACGTTCCAATACACAATACTCCAACTCTTTTTGATACCACCACCACCACCACCACCAGTAGCAGAGGAGAGAACTGACAACAACAACAACGACGACGACGACAACAGTAGCAGCTCCTACACCGCCACTTAACAACCACAATAGCAAATATAATTACTACTACAACTACTACTGCTACTACTACTTCGACGACTACAGGTAATCATCATAAGAATAACAACAACAACAACACCAGTGTACGACCACCACTTCTAACACCACTACTACTACTACTACTATTATCAGCAGCAGCAGTGGTCAAAATAGTTGTCGTAGTAGTAGTAGCAGTATGAACTACTCGACCAACAATGCAATCATACACGGCAGCGGCAGAGGCAGCGGCAGCAGCAGCGGCGGCGGCGGCAGCGGCCGGAGGGAGCAGACCGACCGTCGTCGACAGTCACATCGACAACATCTACGCCATCATCAACCACCACCACCAACAACACCGCCAACCCAACCAAAACGAAGACGACGACGACGACGAGGATCGACTGCCTCGATCGAAAACCTAGTGACGGAGGGGGAGAGAGAGAGAGAGAGCACGCACAGAGAGAGAGCACAAATATGAAGAGACAGAGCCTGAGGGACAGCGAGGGAGTGAAAGCAGTGCCTGGTCGATGGATAAGCAGACGATCAGCCATGAGAGAGGGCGAGCGAGCTAGAGAGAGAAGGAGAGAGCTAGGGAGAGAGAGAGAAGGAGAGAGCTAGGGAGAGAGTGCAGGGGCGTTAGAGAGAGAGCAAGAGAGCTAGATAGAAAGCTAAGGAGCGAGCGAGAGAGAGAGAAAGATATAGGCGAGAGAGAGAGAGTAGCAGGGAGCCAGTGAGTGAGTTGCCGGTTACCCGACCGACCGACTCACGCAGCCAACAACAACAACAACATCCAAAACGAATACAACAAAGCGGCGGCGGCGACGCCGGCAGCGGGAGCTGCTCTTTGTTTATCTTCTCCTACTCATTCTGCTGCCGCTGCTGCTGCTGCTACTACTACTGCTACTACATGATGGTGTTATTGGTGGCGACTGCTACAATGCTGCTGGCATTGCTGCTGCTGCCGCCGCTGCTGCTGTTGACGGCGGACGACTCTCCGGCTCTCTTTCAGAGCGCTTTTTATCATCCTCTTCTTTCTGCTCGCTCCAGCCCCGCTGCTGGCTGCTGGCTGCTGCTGCTGCTGCTACAACATAGGAGGCCGCCATCTTGCCGTCACGTCGGCGACGTCAGCGCCCTCGGTGGCAGCCGGACGAAAGTCGGTCGAATGAGGACGACCGACCCACTGCCGCCACCGCCAATGGTGATGATGTAGACGACGACAACGACAACATTATCGTCGTTATTGTTGTTGTTGTTGCTTTCATTGTTGCTGTTGTTATTGCTTTTATTGTTGTTGTTGTTGTTGTTGTCGGTGTCGCTATTGTTGTTGTTGCTTTCATTGTTGCTGTTGTTATTGTTTTTATTGTTGTTGTTGTTGTCGGTGTCGCTATTGTTGTTGTTGCTTTCATTGTTGCTGTTGTTATTGCTTTTATTGTTGTTGTTGTTGTTGTTGTTGTCGGTGTCGCTATTGTTGTTGTTGCTATTGTTACTGTTGTTTTGAGGCTGCCGTGTCGTGGTTGGCTTCTTCATCGCACCCGCCACCGCCTATCTAAAAACCGTGAGCGCTGCAGCCACAGCGTCAGCTCTCTCTAACTAATATTCTGTCTCTCCTTGTATCTATCTATCTATATTTATATCTATCTATCTATATTTATATCTATCTATCTCATTGTTTGTTTCTGTGCCACACTCGCCGCTGCCATACCCGTTTGGCTGTTGAGCTCTGGTGGCCGATCTGTAGTTGATTTAGTAGCATCTTGCCCTCCCGCCTTCTGTCTCTCTCTCTCTTTCTACATATATATATAATATATATATATATATATATATATATATATATATATATATATATATATATATATATATATATATATATATATATATATATATATATATATATATATATATATATATATATATATATATATATATATATATATATATATATATATATATATAAATATAGTTGGGTCTGCACGCCTCCCATTGTCTTCCCTCTCGAATCTCTCATCATTGCTGTTTTCAATATTACCTTCCTTGGTTTGTCTCTCACTGTGCTCATCACTGCGCGTTCTCCTCTTTTCAGATTTCTGTCGAAATTCTGTTTATGTTGCTCCTGGTCGTGTTCTACACTGCTGTCCTTATCCTACCACCATCAGCTCAGCTATTCCCCATTCTACACTAGATTATACCCTAATCGTAGTAACCAACAACAATAACAAAAACTACTTCGTTGACAAATTCGTTGCTTTGTATATATATATGCGAGCTTTCAGGAAGCAAGTATTCGGCTTGATACGTTAACGTCTCAGCGTTGACGGCAGCAGCACAGCGTCTTTTGGTGGGAATTACTTCCGAAACCAGCCCCAAAACCATTTTTCCTTCTCCCCCGGACCCCCGCTGTGCCCCTCAAAAACTATAACGTAACTTTTACTTTTTCTTCAACAACTACTACTATTATATCTAAATAACTTTTTCGGGCTGACGCTTCTCAGCCAACAACGTTTAACGTCGTTCATAGAGCCGCTCTCGCATTGCGAGCATCGACCAACTACAGGGAGCATCGAACCTGCGACACCCTGGGCTCGACCCTATTACTACACCGCTTAGAAGAAAACTGTTTCGGGCTGATTCTCAGCCATTATTTAACGTCTACGGATTTGGCCTCGCATTGCTTCGTAAGACGGACCCCAATAAAAACAGATGTGCACGGCGTGGATCGAACCCTACTTCACCATCCATGTGCACCCTAATCCGGTGGTCGCAAAACGAGACGCACAAAACGAATGTAACGGCCTTCTCACCATCGCGTTCAACTCTAGCACTGTAACTAAAAAAAAAAAATATATATATATATATATATATATATATGGCCTGATGAGTGTAGCCTCACTATGACGGCAGACTGAACAACGGATTTAAGATGATCTTAGCTCGATGCTCAGGTCTGACAAGACTGATAGTCTGCGATGCGTTCAGCTCAGCCGAGAGTCCGGACCCGCTTGACAGCTCAAGATGTTACCGGAGCACGCTTCTCACACGCCAGCTCGGATGCCGACCTCCGGCAGCATGCTTCCGGATGATGCAGGCACTCCAAGCTTCTGACCCCTAGACTCGGATTCACAACTTCGTGGGCAGAACTTGGTGTACATTTACCTAGGTGTAGCAAGGTTACCTGTAGTAGGCGAACGTAGGAACAGCTCTAGCTCGGTGCATTAAGCCCACCATTCTAGTCCACTCTGCTTCTTATCTTCTTGATTATGTATGATAAAAGCGGCATAACCTCTCTGGAGTGCACTGTAAAAGGCGTTGTAGTACAAGTCGAATTCCTACTTGTTGCCCGCGACTTTGTCTACCTTCTTGGCAACTTTCTCAACAAGCGTCCACGCTTTTCGGCCGGCATCCCTTAGTGTTGCCAACGCGGGTAGTACGCAGATAAGTTCGATGCCCGGTTGCGCATATTTATTTGATTCGAGCCTCTTGGCTTTAGTATTGCGCGAGACTTGAATGTGCGGCTGCGACTTCGGGCCACGTGGCTTCTGGACCGATCAAATTTCTACGACAACGACTTCGTGTCATGAAGAGGTCAAGGTGATGGGAAATAGGTCAACTAGGGCTTAGCGACGCATCTACTTGTGTTGAGCGTGAGGCTGCGTTTGAGACTGAAACCCATTACCTTTGTGACCTATTCTCCGATCCTGTGGGTTGTGTCGCCATCCAGGTGACGTATGATGATGTGTATGGCTAGATCCCACCAGCTCTTCGATGTCCAGACAGAACAAAGCAGATTGCTAGAAGATCGCTTATTGCCAAGCGTGAGTTCTGATTTGAGCCTATAGACTTGATTTAGTAGCAGGGAGGCTCAGCCTAGGAGACCCTCAGGCAGGTGGTCACTACTATCTCGGTTAAAAGCGTTTTTCAGGTCAAGCCTGAGCGGTTGCTCGAGGAGCTCGTTAACTCTCAGGACTCTCGTCGTGTGAATTGCTGCTTCGACCCCATCTGGTTTGTTAAAGCCCAGTCGGCGAGTTTCGAGTTTCTCGCCTCTAGGGGCTGCTGTAGACGTGCAAGCAATCTCTGCTGCTGCTGCTGCGATCCTTCGAAGGACCTCTAAGGAGATTGCTATTGGGCGGAAGAACGTATCCGAGATATTTCTGGATAGCGATCAAGCGACCACCAAATAGCAGCAGGCGAGTCTCTTCCGGAACCCTCTCGGCCTTGCTGCGCCGTTACCCGTTCACACCTGCCCTGGAGGTTCTTTCTGTACGGAAATGTTCTGACTAATTTGTAGACTAGGTCGTAGCTTGTGGCGGCGTGGTCTAGGGGACTAGTGCGCTAGTCATGGTTGTCATTTACCGGGGTGTCGCCGGTTCGATCCCTGTTGTTGATCGAATTTTCTTTGAGCGATGCTCATTGAGAATAGATGATAAACCATACCGCTGAGAGTCAGCGGCCATGCTGCCACAAGGACTGTTAGGGAAACCCTAGATATCTTAACATGTCCGGCCCTCGGTGCATTGAAGATATACCTCAGGTTAAGTTCCAAGCCCGTAGGGGACGGAGGATAGTCTAGAATTAAAAACAACCTCCTTAAAAAATGTTTTTAATTCTAGGTCGTAGCTAGTGGCAGGGGTGTCGGTCTCGGGTCTCGGCTCGGAAGGGATGATGCTTGGACGCTCGGCGGGGTGCTTCCGCGATGTTAACTGGTGCTCGGATGAGATGGGCTGCTCTGTGAGCTGCTTTAAGATCGCCCCCACCGAGTAGTCTGGTGTCGCGCCCAGCTAAAAAGATGAGGAAGTCTCGCATTTATGTTGACCGCGCGATAATTTAGTATCGACTAATCAAACAGCTCACAAGCATTTGTACATAGATGCGTTACAACATTGTTTGCAGCATTTCTGATAGGTAGGGCAAGCTTGGTTATCAGCATATATATATATATATATGTATATATATAAGTAACAAAATATGCACTCACTCACAACGCTTGCCTTCGACCAGCTTTATTTGCGAACGAAGGCCACACGCTCTCTTTATTCGATTCGATTCTAATCTGTGTAATCGCCCGCCTCAGGCCATGAGCCCTTTTAGCTGAGCATTCGTATTGGTTGCTGGTGGTGGTGGTGGTGGTAATGGTGGTGGCAATGGCGGTCGCCGCGTCGATGACCTCATTTTATTCATCGACGTTGTCGTAGCTTTTGTTGTTGTAGTCCTTCTTCTCCTCTATCTGTTGTTGTTGTTGTTGTCACGGGGTTGAGTCAGGCCACCGAGGGAGTAAGCAAGCGGGCGAATGGGTTCGCTGGCGGTCGCGGTCGCGTGAACGAGTGACGACGACGACGACATTCCAATAGTAGACAACAGTAGTGGTCGTGGTGTTAGTGGTGGTGGTGGTAGATGCTAACCTTAGCAGTGTAAGTAAAAGTCACTGTACTTCGTAACTCTGATTGTTGCTGTTGTTATTATTGTTGCGGTTGTTGTTGTTATTGTTGCGGTTGTTGTTGTTGTTGTTGTTGCAGTTGTTGTTGTTGTTGCGGTTGTTGTCGTCGTCTTCGTTGAGACAGTTGTTGTACTCGTTATTGTAATGACAGTGAAAATCATTTGCACTTGGAGAAGTACTTGGAGTAACAGCAACAGCACAATAGCAGTAGCAGTAGTAACAGCCATAGAATTACAAGAGTGGCTGTGAGGCCAATAGCAGGGATTTTGTGGCTCATCATTTTGTGGATGATTTTTTTATCATTTAATTTGTTTTATTACATTTAGCGTTGCCGTTTACTACTGCTGCTGCGGGATATATATATATATATATATATATATATATAGAGAAGGAGAGAGAGAGAGATAGGTGTATGAAGAACAAAGGTGTGCAAGAAAAAAAAGGGAAAGGCATTGTATCCGTTGTTGTTGCTGCTGTTGCTTTCATCTTCGATGGTAACAACGACGTCAGCAGCAACAACATCAACAGTAACAATAACATCATTAGCCATGAGGCCGGGGCGATAACCGCAATACAAACACACTGCATATATTTTGTGTTGCCTTGCCATTTTGTTTGTTTCGCGTTTTGTCCTGCCAAAGGCAACCAGTCGTTCGTTATGATGGCGAACACAATGTAGCTAACAGGGGACAGGTCAAACTGGACCTCAAGTCAATCGTCGTTGTTGTTGATTTTCCTGTTGCTTTTTTTTATTATTATTATTATTACTTCCACTGCTACGCCTGCTCTTATCGTTTACGATTGACATTGTTGCTGCTGCTGCTGCTGTTGTCTGTTGTCATTGCGGTGTATTGGGGTGAGTGAGTTGGCGTCTTAGAGTTGGAGACAACAATCGCGAAGCCTTGAATATTGTCCCGGCACACGCGCGAATCTCGACAGATCAGTATCGCTTGTGCGCGTTTCCGTTGTACGTTCTATTGTCGCTTATTATTTAGCACGGCTGGGCATGGCGTCCTGTCGCCTGTGAATGAGTTTCCACCTTATATATGTTGTTATTTTCTAGAAGGATATGCCTCAAACTATGCATATACGTATATGAAACCTAACTAAGGTAACTTTTGGCAATTTCCGTAATAAAACGCATGTTTACAGTACAATACAATACAAGGTCTCCTTTATTGAAAAAGGGGCGTTGAAATCATATCGTAGTCTTTACTCATATGGGCACGTCGCAAAACCCTCCATGCGAACGCTTTATTCACCGCTTGGACATTAGCGGCGAAGTAATTGACACACCACTACGAAGATTGGAAATCTGCACGTACTGTGACAAAGGTACTCAAGTTATTACTCCGGATTAGTTGTTTAAAAAAGTCACGTCAACTTGCATCTGGTACTCGCTCACGGTTGAGTACGGTACGAGTCTCTCATGTCTTACATTGCAACGCCATGCGACTCGTTTGACAAATTTATTTTGCACTCGCTGAAGCAGTTCCACATCTTTACTATAGAAAGGTGCCCGCGCGTGTGAGCACTATGCCCACTTTGGTACGATAAGCGTATAGGTGCTTTTGTGTTGCAGATTTCGAGCACAGTATGTTTGATAAAAATATTCGAAAACTAGGCGCATTATAGAGATGTCGACGTAATTTCCTTTAAGTTCGCTAGACTTCTTGAGGTGATGGATGCATGTATCGAACAACACGTCCGCATCGCGTGTTTCGCGATTTTTCCCAGCTCCACCTCGAGCGCTCGAAGCACCAGCTCGTGTAAATCGAATCGCCCCTTCCTCTATTGTTTTCATCATCATTTATTTATTGCACCATATGTATGGTATATATATATATATATATATATATATATATATATATATATATATATATATATATACGTCATTGTAATAAAACACATGTTTATAGATAAGTAATAAAATATCATCGAGCTAACTGCGTAAGAGAAATAGCTCTCTGACAGGTATCGAGATGGTAGATAGGGCACGGCTGGTTACATGAACGGCGCAAACAGCCGACATCAGGATCGTGGAAGCCTTGATGGCAGAGCTTATGGTGAAACCCGTGAAGTGAATGCGGATCACGAGATGTCGGTTGGGTTGTAGTGGTCTCTGCCAGTTCTGTGTGACCATTGCTGGCGAATTAAAGAAGCTTCCGGGAACTGCTTGAGCTTTCTTCATCTTGTTTTCTCTAAACTGAATAAGAGCAGCGGTCTCTATTGTTCTCAATATTCAAAAAGACGAATAAATCGCACGGTGCCACGTCAGGTGAATAAGCTGCGTACTGCGCCAGTTTGACTCCAGATGCGGCGATAAAAGGCTCTGTGTTTTCAGTCTGGTGCGTTGGCATGGTCAAAAAAGCATCGCCCGAGAGGCGCTTCGGACCTTCTCCTAGTGGGCGCTTTGGACTTTCTAATAGTGAGCGCTTTGGGCCTTCTAATAGTGGGCGCTTTGGAGCTTCTCCTAGTGGGGGCTTTCGACCTTCTCCCAGTGGGCCCATTGAAACATTTTGACAGGCATTCTGTTAGATTGGAGCAATGTTTTGTCACTGTACCAGCATATGGATCATCGCCACAATTTTACCCTTGAAGAGCTATCGCATTGCTTCGTAAGGCGAACACCCTCAAATACAAATGTGCAACGGCGGTGATTGAACCCCTTGTGCATCTATGTGTCTCCTCCGGTCGCAAGATGTATCCAGCACGCCACCGGACTCGACGCAACCACGTGCCCAAGCCTCATTACTTGTGACGAGTCTCGAGAAACAATAAGACCGATTTTTGTCACTTTTTTTTATGCTTAAGTTTTTGGCAATAGGAGCCTTCGTACGGGCCATATTTTCTTCATCCACTGTTGTTTTTGAAGGTCCCTCATGGGCTTTGTCGTAGGGATCGAAATCTTCAGTTGGAAACGTGTCATCTATCATACCATTCATACACCCTCATCAGGAATAGGGCTTCATCTTCCATGACCGATCAAAGCTCTTAAAAACACTCTATTGCGCTGGGAGTTACACATAATACAATGTGCACAGCTAGGTTTCCCAGTACGACTGTTAACCGACACGCTTGGGTTTGTCAATTTTACGCATCACTGTCTGTGGGAGAATCGACTCGAATTTTCGCCCCGGACTTCAACAAACATAGCGCTATCGCCGGCGGGTTGGATTTCCGCTCACATCATACTACGCGCAAAAAAAATGAAAACATTCTCTCGTGTTACCAGATGCACATATACTAAAAATGTTATTTTCAGATATTTTTATATTTAACAGTTCTATATAGACATGACGCTAACATGGTTGTATGTGTGTTCGCGTTGTATTAGCTTTAGCTGCGGAAGGAGCAATTGACTCTCGTATGAGTCTAGTGCACAGTTAATCACCAGGTTGTTGAACATCCAGTTCAAGTCTTCAGAAAGCCACAGAGAATTTATTCTTCCGTGAATTTAATTAAACCTTAAAAGCCTGTTTGGCACTTTAGCCAGGGCGCTGCTGATGTCACTGCGCCTTGCGAATGCGGGAGTTGAAGCGGAAATTGAAATTTAATTAAAAGAGAACACCATGCCGCAAAGTAGACGCCATTTATCGTTATGATGATGTGTATACGCAATATAAGCAAACTGACTACACGATAAACGAAAATGAGCTACATTACATACGTAAGTCTCGTAGGGGAACAGATTTGCTTTTCTCTACTTGCTCATTTAAGGAGTGCTTGTTTCGGAGATATTTATGTATTGGCATTCCTCATACAGTATCCACGTTAAGAAGACTTGCATCTTTTGAGTTTCCCTACACAGTAGCTGGGCACAAAGACAAATCAATGCTAAGCCCGAAAGATGGAGTTATTGCTACGTCCATTTACTTCAGTGCATGTGACTCACCGAATCATGTGTCCAAATCATGCCGTGTTATCCTTTTCCGACTGGACAGAGCTCACAGTATACGCCTCTGACCTCACACATTGTATCACAAAGTACTCCACTATTTCCCATCCTATTTCACACGTTCGGTACATTATCACATTAGCTAGGTCTGCATATCCACATTATTTTCACTATCAGAAGCTAGAATTTTCTTCTAGCACAATGGCTAGGAACTACTAGGCATTGATTAATACTTTACTATATGTATAATTATGGATATGCTCTAGGATATATATATATGTACACAATCGGTCGTTCCGAGTCAAATGCGGGGAAGCTCTCAGTGAGCCACGACTGGCTCCGTCCGGCGTCCCACAGGGGAGCTGCGTCTCTCCTTTGCTGTACACAGTGTTTGTTTTAGACATAAAATCTTATATTCCGTCGAGTGTTAAATACCTACTGTACGCCGATGACCTAAAGATATACGCTCCCTTGGACTCTCCCTCAGCGCACACTGCGTTACAGTCTGCTGTCGATGGCATCTGCCGCTGGTGCATTGACAATGGCATGGAGCTATCAGTTTCGAAATGCCTCGTTTTGAAACATGGCTTCTTTAATCTGGAGTATCAGCTTAACGGGACAATTCTGCCCACCGCTAATGTTGCTCGGGATCTCGGTGTATTAATGTCAACAGATCTAACATTTTCTGTGCATATAAGAGAGCTAGTCAAAACAGCATCTACACTTGTGAACACGCTGTTCCGTTGCTTTATCATCAAAGACCCAAATGTGTATATTCGTCTGTATAAAGCAATTGTGCTATCCAAACTTTTATATTGTTCACCTGTCTGGAGCCCATACTTGTGCAAGCACATAGGCATGCTTGAAGGTATTCAGAGAAGATTTCTAAAAAGGCTCTGTAAAAGATGTAATATTGACCCGAATGCTGTAAACCTTCCATCGATCTCGTTTTTACTGAAGAACAACGACACGCGAGCACGATCGCAACTTTCAAGTGCCGATCTTATCAACCGTTTTTTCGACGTGACAATGAATAATCGCAGAAGTTAAATCATGTTTTTACCAAAATGTATTCCAAGACTTGAAACAGTCAATAATATGTTCGCCTGGCGTGTAGCCAGAGAATTGCACAACAAGGAGGTTTTGGGGGCGTCCTTGCCCACCTAGCTTTCCTTCTTACCCTTTATTCGGTAAATAAAGGCGTTTTCTATTCTATTCTATATATAGGAAAATGTGAATGTGTTGAAAAAGTCTGTCAAAACGGCAGCAGTAGAAAAAGCCAAACTCTCAATAGCTCGTCACATCGTTCGTGACATTTTACGCCAGTGCATTTGTCCACAATGAGGAAAGAAAATGGCGAATAAAAATCGAGGCGAGGAAACTCCGTCCAAGGTGACCGCGGTTTGTCGCTGATATCAAAAGTTCCGTTGTGGACATTTTGATTCTGGGTATGAATCCCATGGAAGGAGTCCAATAACAAAAACAAGGACTGGCGATCAAATTTAACAGGTATGACTGCAGCTATCGGGGAAGACTTAAGCGGCACATGGGCATTGCGAAAGGAAAAATGGACCTCGGTACCTACTTGTTTCATAGGATTTCACTTTAGCGTATTAAGCTTTAAATGTTGGGTGCCTTATGATGCCACGTAGGGTGAAAAACAACGTCAGTGGCTTTTGCTCAACAACGTCTAAAAACCTTCAAAACAAAGCATTCAGCAAATTTCTCAACCTGGTATGGTATCAGGTGACTTGATAATTCATTTTTATGACCCTTTCTACCTTGCCATCTACCGGGGTGTCGCTGGTTCGATGCCTGTTGTTGAAACAAGTTTCTTTGAGCTATGCTTATTGAGAATATATGATAAACTATACCGCTGAGAGTCAGCGGTCATGGCGCCATAACGGACTGTTAAGACAACTCTAGATATCTCAACACGTCGAACCGGTGGCCTGGTGATGCATTCGCCTGCGCCTCGCGACCGGGGACACATGGGTGCGCGGGTTCGGGCACCACCGTTGTTAATTTGTATTTATGAGGCATTGCTTTATATGTATATAAAGCAATGCGAAGAGCAGTCCTGTAGACGTTACATTTTGGCTGAAGGTCTGAAAAGGTTTAGATATTTCAAGATAATCGGCCCTCCCCGTTTGAGCGGGTTCCGCGATGAAAAGCTATGGTTGCCATATTCGTTATCAGAAGTGAAGTTTTGACACTGATAGAAGTTGAACATGACTGTACGGTTGCAAACATGGCAAGCTATCAAAAATGTTTGCTGAGATTATTAGGTGGTACTCCCTGCGGCGGCGGAGGGCTGGTCTTTGACAGCGGCTTCTTTTCACCCCAACAAAGTCTACAACAAAGTTCGGCGTAGCTGATTCAGGATGCTCTTTAATACGCAGGGATCAAGGTAGTACAACCAGCGTTCTAACCACCTAATCTAGTTCTATGCGACCTGTTCCTCTTCCCTGCTGTGAATAAAAATCTGTGTGGACAACGTTTTGTAACACATAAAGAAAAAACAACCCTTAATACAAACCTCTGTTGAGAACGAATTACAATACGTCAATTAAAAACAAATGTATGCCATATATATATATATATATATATATATATATATATATATATATACGGTTTCAAGCTAACTGGATGGCAATATTTGTAACCGTTGACCATCAGCCTCTCGTGTGGTTCTCTTGAAGTTAGTTGCTGCACATACTCCTGTATCAAGCAGTTCACTCGCTACGGGGCTTTTTGCTCTCAGATTGAAGTCGATAGCCTGCATACATACATACTTACGCACACGTACTTTAGACGCACGTGGTTGCTAGGTGCCTTCATCTGTGCGCGTTAACAAAAGATCGCTGAGAATGCCGAGTCGGCACAGTCGACGAACTCGTATAGAACGGGCCGTTAACGGTCTGCGATGGAAGAAACCTCGCTCAGCAGCGCCAGGGTTCAGTTGTGCTGCTGAGAGACACCCTTAGTGTGCGCTGTAGAGTAGCGTCACCAAACTCGACACACATTTCGAGCCCACAGTGAGTGGATGTATTTATGTATGTATGTACGTATGTATTTATGTATGTATGTATGTGTGGCTATATAGACGTATAAGAGGAGGCGCATCAGGCCAGAACGTCGGGTGAGGTTATTGTCATCACTTGTTGAGGTCGGGGCTAAAACGAAGAAAAAGCCCGCCTGCTACTGATGTTGTTGTTGTTGTTGCTGTTGTTGTTGATGCTGTTATTGTAGCCGGTAGATGCATGAGCCTCGATTAGGCGTGTATTGTGGTGGCGTAGGAAGTGGCGCCGTGGTCTAGGCTAGTGTGCTAGTCATGGTTGTTATCCTACAACCGCCGGGTGGCGCCGGTTCGATGTCCCCGTCGTTGTTGATCGAATTTCTTTGAGCAATGCTCATTGAGAATAGATGATAAGCTATACACAGCGAGCGTCGGCGAGTCAGCGGCCACGCTGCCACAAGGACTGTTGGGGAAGCTCTCTGTCTGTATATGTCTTAGCATGCGTACGCCAATCAGAGGATGAACTGGCGGCCTCGGTGCATGGTTAACGTACGACTCACGGCAATTCCAAGTCAATAGGGAACGGAGGATGGCCTATATTAGAAACAACCTTCTAACGTTTAAAAAATTGTTTTAGTTCTAGACTAGGAATGTGACATTCGAGGGTTGTCGTGTTGTTGTTGTTGTTGTGTTGTTGTTGTTGTTGTTGTTGTTGTTGTTGTGTTGTTGTTGTTGTGTGTTGTTGTTGTTGTTGTTGTTGTTGTTGTTGTTGTTGTTGTTGTTGTTGTTGTTGTTGTTGTTGTTGTTGTTGTTGTTGTTGTTGTTGTTGTTGCTGCTGCTGCTGTTCTATTTTGTCGCAGGCGCGGCATTAACCACAGGGTGTAGTGCTGCCAAAACCATGACACGTGCCGTATGCTGCCAGAAGGGTGGCACGTGCCACATGCACTGCTCGCCTATATATTGTGTAGAGAGATTTGGCACCCCGTCAACAGGCAACTGACCATCATCAGCATCAGCAGCAGCAGCAGACGGCACGGCTGGCGAACCGTGACCGTTCCGGCCACAGGGCGGCAAAAACAAACCATCGAGGTTGTTGAGGTTGTCGCCCTCTTCATTCAGATCAGTGAATGCTCTCATCTCTTCGGCTACGACAGTACAGAGTGACTTCTCGGCGACTACGGCGGCGATAATGACGATGATGCTGACGATGACGATAATGCGGTACGACGATCATGATTAATGAGGGAGAGTCTATGGCCCCAACTGAGGTAGAGGCTATGAGGTCCGCGAGGACCTTGAGAGGTTATCATCCCCTCATGGTTCAGGAGTAACGGCCTCTATATAAACTGGAGGGAAACAGGTGTAATGCAATCAGTTTCCCCAAGGGATGCCGTTACGATCAACCCCTTCATTTCCAGTGTGACGGCATGGTTCCTCTCTCTCTCTCTCTCTCAATTCTGCGAGACGCAATGCAATCGCAAGACAAAAATATGAGCATTCTGCCGTTCCCCGCACTTAGAGTTCACACCACATCGGAGTCTCCTACTGGAGCAAATTACCAGTCTCCGTCAGGCAGACAAACTGATCAAATTCAAATGCGATGTACCGGTAACGGCAAGATGAATGCCACGACCCATTGAAAGATGGACGCTGCCAACCGAATAGATTTCTGCAGCCGATGCATTTTGTATGCTGTGCGTTCGTTTACGAAATGTGGTATTATAACTCATTGGTAGAGAATGGCCAATACGAGGGTGTAACAAACTAGATGCATAATGCCTTCAACGCCACAGTAAGATGCAAAGCGAAACGCAAGACACTGATTCTCTCTATTTGTAGTACGGGAGCTCTAACTTTTGTCTTGACCATAGCATCTCTCATCTCAGGGTCCGGGTATAGTAGGAAACATGCAAGTAGATCGCACTCAATTCAGATGTGTTTATAATATCTATATAATTAAATAAATATCCTAAGGCAGCTTAAATCTAAAAACGTGTTAATGCGTCTCTTTACCACACTTTAAAGTGACACTATCGTTACTACCATGCTAATGCGTCCAACTATACGCATTTTAATATTGCCTCTGCAACAAGAAAATGTTAAATAATGCAATTGGTACTGGTATCATATCTATACGAGTATTATTTTAAGACAATTGTGGATATAGGTGTATATACATGCACCGACAGGACATAACAATACCAAGACCCACGCTCAGTTTGGTACAGTGCACGATCTTTGGATTGTAGGTAAACAAACATACTCGCGGAGAATCTAACATTACTATGATCAAACTACGTTTAGTTCGACACATGAAACGACAGTACAGACGTATATCTGTTAAATATGATTGTAAAACTTCTGTACACCTCTATCGAAATAGAGACCCAGTTCCGACAGACATCGTTACCTAGACACATAGACTTTATGAAAAGTAGTTTTTCGTCTGCCAGTAAGCCTGAGAACTTATATATATATATATATATATATATATATATTATATATATATATATATATATATATATATATATATATATATATATATATACGCGTATGTATTGAATATCTGGCCCAACTCTCATATGGCGTTCCCAAGTTCGGCATAAAGCTGTAGGTTATCACCAAGACAATCTTTTATATGTGTTGATTATAAGCCCGCAACACAGACAAGTCAAGGACAACAGAGTGCAGAGGTTATAGACTATGCAAGGGCGACAACAACCACAACAAATAGCAACAACAACAACAAACAACAGCAACAACAACATAAACATCGGGATGTCCAACAACATCGGGACGTCCAAGAACAACGCAAATATCAACAACGCCACCGCCTTCGCCGCCTTCAATCACACACAAACAACAACTGGGACTACAATCCAAGTCTCCGGACGACTCCGAGAAACAGGCCTGATTTCCGCTGAACTATGTTAACGACAGGCTGGGTTCGGTTACTCTCTGGCCGGAAAGTTGACTTTTGCAGGGACTCTTCTCGTGGGTGTATGTGTGCAACAAAGCGCGTGTGGTTGCCAACGGCAGCCCAACGTGCGCGTTGGTTTGGCCGAATACGGATACGGGGGATTAGCCGACGCATATTGCTAGTGAAATGGTGAACACATGCATACACGCATAGGTATACACCTTACGAACGCACTATATCTATATGCTTTGGCCTAGAAAGTGAAAATGAAGGATAGGCTAGAAGTGATACATTCGCTGCTTTGTTAGGAGAGCCAAGTACTCCTCTGTACGTATAGTAAGTAAGTCCATGCTCTGGGTAGAAGAAACCCGTGAACGCCTGGCAACTATTATAGCGGCAAGTGCAACAACTATAGCAACAGCAACAATAACGCATGTGTTAGGAGTATCCACCTTCAGTGGCGACACCGAAATAAACGCTGCAGAACACAAACCATCAAACACGGAAGCAATTTTGCTCCGTTATCGGTATGTCAGGTCATTGCTTTCCTACGAAAGCCACGTGCCCCTCATTGTCATCCTAAGCTGTTCAACAATTTTCGATTTAGATTTAGAGCGTAGCTTTGTTTTAACAAGAATAATAATATTTTTTAACAGGGGTTTATTATTATCATTATTACATGTATCACAATGACTAAAATATTATTTATATACCATCTACAATATTGAGTGTATTATCATTATTATTGCTCGGGTGTCGGTGGTCGTTCAACATCATCTTGGCGTTGCCTCTCTATAGTTCCAATGACACCCTGTGTCAGGGGAACGCGGTCGATCTTGGCTCCGCTGTGACCTTAAAAAGCTTCTTCCTAAGTTCATTTGTCAGTTTGAGTGCATCCTTGCCCCAAGTGTCTCCCGAGATGGCCCAGGCGCTGGTAAAGCCGGAAGAGTTGTTCTCCCTTCTCGGCCACTACCGGGTCAATCATGTCAGGGAACACCACCGTACCCAGCAGGCCAACTTCACACCGGTCCTTCACAAGGATGCCCCGGGGCTTGCTGTTGAATTCTGCCATCCTGCGGTCTCTATTCGTCTTCGAAACTCAGTAGGAAAATCTCGCATTGAGAGGGATTGAGCTGCAGCCTGTTCCATTGTTCGAACGCTGTAAGATCCTATATGTCTCTGAGAAACACTAGTAGAGTAGTGGTAATAATAATTACCACACGCCACAACTTAGTTGAATCTGTGTAGGGGCAATAATAATAATAATATTACGTCGCGTGCGTTTTTTCAGATTCAGACCGATGTCGATACTTACACGAACGAAGCAACTTGCAAGTTGCAAGTTGCAAATACAAAGTTGAAACTACAGTGAATGAAATTATAGCGAGAAGTGGACGTAACGAAGTGAGATGACAGTGGGTGACGCGAGCCGTGGGTTCCCGGTCCCGATGAGAACTTCCGCGGCTACGCAATTAGTACATTTCAAAAAATCTTAGACAATAGTCGATTACATTGTCCAAGAAGGAGGGAAACATGATACCGTTCAATAGTGCTACACAGGTGCCACGCGCTTTCTGAACGCATGTCACAATAGAATATGTTAGAATCCTTCTCCGAAAAGAAGCCAAGAAGCACCTACTATTAGTAAGACAAGAATGACGACATAGCATCACGACATATACAAAGACTACTCGTTCTTCGTGTACCGAAGCAAACCTAACGGCAACAAAGAACGACCTTCACAGAATCTAAACAAGTATCCAGACCTATCGCATCATTCTGTGCGACCCGGAATGACCGCCGCGCCGAATCGCCGTTGTGGGAAGCACGTGTTATTTCTGTTCCTATTTACCCGTTGCTTACCTATCCTAATTTTTGCACCTACTAAAGCAAACGTCGGAGCTTTTCGTACAGTAATAGAAAGATACATGCACAACACAGATATAAATATAAAATAAAGAAAAGAAGGAAAGAAAGGGAGTGGACAAAAAAGCGAAAGCGGAGAGAAAGGCGGAAAGACATGACGACATTATGGCGAGAGAGAGAAAGATAACAATAGCGTAATTTCCGTCCGGCACTAATTTCTTGCTCTAACTACGGTCATCAGAGTGCCAGCGGACATTGGCATTGTTCGACAACGGCAGTGCTTAGAGTGCTTTATTAGCAAGTAACAGCGATGCAGCGATCCAACCGATTTCTGAGCGTAGTTCCGAAACAAGATATAGATATATAGATAGATACCCATCGTCTATCTGTCCTCTTGTTAAGGGTTCTGGCCTAGATGTCGCTAGCCGATGGCGCTCGTTGAGGTACCAGTAGATATACTAGATAGTGGTGATGATGTTGATTGTGATGATGATGATGATGATGCTTGTAGTGGTGGTGTCCACGATGATGGCCAAATTGGAGAAGACGATACTGACGGCGATTGTACCGGTAGGCCCGATGTGGCTCGGGCAGCGCGCCGGACACGCGGGTTATTGTGGGCCAAGTACAGCCGCGGAAAGTATGCGGCCACCGACTGCGTCACGTACTGGAGCAGCGACCACAACATGCCGGGCCTGCGCGTCGGCGTGCTCTGTTGATCGCGGCCATCGGTGGTCGAATTTGTCCGTCCGTCGTCGTCGTCGTCGTCTTCTGCTAAAACTGTAGCCGGCATCGTTGTCGTTGTTGCTGAATCTAGCGCCGGAGGCGGCCTCGAAACGAGCTCGCCAAGTCCCGTCAAGTTCCAGGACATGATGGACTCTAGCTGGCCGGAGCTGTTGCGGCCGCACGCGGCATAGTCGTGCGCGATGTCGGTCTTCATTCGGCACAGCTGACGGCGTGCGCAGCGGTCGTCGCATGGAAAGTCCTGGTCGGACGAGTGCAGAAATCGGCTGTCCGACGGTGACATACATGACATTCGTGACAATGATGATGATAATGAAGGTGATGTTTTATGTACACACAAACATAGTCAAGTTATTATTCAGTTTCGATAAACTCATCATATGCTGTGTGTTACGAGCCACTAGTAACGGTAAGTAATACGGCCTACATCTGATTTGATGACGTGTATACATGGGTTGCCCTTGTATGCTACCGGCTCTCTAGTTTTGTTACATTATTTTGTTGATTAACCCCTGTCAAAGCTATCTTCGCCACATAATTCTACTCAAATCCTTCTTATGCCATGTTCATGTGGGCTTTTACTCAGCAACGAATTGTTGAGAGAGCGCGCAATGACCAAGCACAGAAGCCACGTACGCCATCCAAATGTGTAATATTTTTCTAATGCGTCATATATACGCTCGTTACTTATTTAAGCACAACAAATAGATACCCACACCCGGGATCGAACCTGCGGTCGAGCTTACCACAAGCCAGGAAAGTATTACGCACCGGCTATCCAGATAACGCCTATATATATATATATATATATATATATATATATATATATATATATATATATATATATATCGAGTCTTTGCCATTGATTATTTTTCGCCTAAATGAACGACAGTTTGCGCGAACACCAGCGATCTTCAAAGCAAGTCGTTAGAGAATTTCATTTCCAACTAGCGTCGATGGTGCTGCTGTTGCTTTTCCGGCTTTTAACATGTTTCCATTTGTCGTCTGTTTGGGTCAGCGCTTCGAAATATATATATATATATATATACAGCCTCTATCATAACACTATGTATTATTTTACGGCTTGGCAGAACTCGGCAATGAAAAAGTTCCCAATGGAAGGAGGGGGGGGGGGTCGATAACGTCTTGTTTAGGAGTGAGAATGAAATTTATAAAAGTAGCTATTCTGCCTTTTTTCTCTTACATAGTTGTGCGAATTCTACGTTTGCGGGAGAACAAAATTATGTAGAATTTTTCGCCGAACACGACGGTATGGCCGTTGACTGGTTTTCCCGCAAACGAAAATTTTGCACAATTATGTGAGAAAAAGAGGCAGATTAGCTACTTTTATAAATTTCACCCTCACTCCTAAACAAGACATTACCGCCATTGAGAAACATTATTTTCATTGTCGAGTTTTACCAAACCTTAAAATAAGTATTGTTATAATTGGCCCTGTATATATATATATATATATCCATCCAGAAGTAATAATAAACGTAAGCATTTTCACATTTTTCTTCTCACTTTCGGAGTGTGGGTAATTCAGAAGTAAATAAGCCCGTTATGTTAGTTGAATTGGAAAAAGCGCTGCGTAAAAAATGCATGATGAACACGGCAGATACGTGCAAGACACTGCTGTTATACACATACCTAATGAGTGAAGTACAGTATTCGTCAATTAAAATGTAGGTCGGTACTCCTTATTTGCGATTGTGTATATGTGCGATTGGTGTGTAAGCAAGCATAAGGTGATACATACGTGTAGAATCTCTCAAACTCGGCGGGGTCCTGAGCCATCCGGTCCACATAGTCGCTCCAGTGACGGGGTGTCAGTCCTTCGAGTGACAGATCCCTGCGGGCAGAGTATTCAAGCTGCCATTCGGGACGATCGTCGGCATTTGCTTGTGTCAAGTTCAAAAAGTACGTCTCGTGGTCGACAATCTACAGTGCATGGCCGTCGTTGGTAACAGCAGCCGCAGTAGCCCCAGCGGGTTTTGGGATCGTCGTGGAAGTGATGTCCACGTTGTTGACAAGGGCCACGACGAAGATGACAATTAAATCACGAATGATTATAATCATCGTTTTGAGTATCACATCCGAAAGCCACAACAAACACATCCGAAAAACGGTCACCAATTCGTCATCGACCATCATGCACCACCAGTGGCCTGTTCTTCGCCACGAAAACGTATATATATATATGTGCAGACGTCGCACAAACTATGTTCACACGGCACAATATTTACGGTTGTTGCCGCTTAGTTTTTACACTGTGTTGCATTTTCTACATTTGCTGTTATAATTTGTCCTTCGTTGTTGTTGTTGTCACTGCTATAACACTGTAAGACGGGACGCATCCAGTCCGATATCTGCTTCTCTCTTTCTATTCTTGGCAATCAGCGGCAACCTCCGTATGCTTAAGAGAGGTGGGCAGATTACATGACTGGCTTGTGCCCAGTTATGCAAATAAAAAAACAATTCTACAGATAAAGTCTAAGTCTAAATGTGTGTACTGGCTGGTCTAAACATCGGTAATACAGACGACAACAGCAACAAGAAAAACAACTACCAAACAACACCGTGGGTAGTATTAGTATAACTTGTAATGAATTAGAGAAAATGAGGAGGAAGTGCTGTTACAACTAGTACTATTAATGCTACCACAACGACGTCGACTACTGGCCGCTATCCTACAGTAGAGCGCTTTGACCGGTCGATCTGCTTCTTCACTCGGCTAGGATTGATGTCAAAACGACACCGTGCTGCCGAAGTAAATCTGCCGATCGGAGCGCCAAAGCGGACTCCCCCCCCCCGACTCTGTAACAGCGGTATGTAGAGACTCCGGGGAGAAGGGGGGGGATGTGTCACCCCCGGGGCACCCGCCTGTGCGCGTGAGTTGGTGCTACCTAGTGTTGGTGGGGCGAGACTCCGAACTCCTCGGGCAAAGGGCAGCTTTTCGGTGATGGCCGTCGCAGGCGCCTCCTGCTCGTTGCCCCTTCGGGGGTGAGGACGGCCGGTCCCGGCCGGTAGCTGGCCAACTCGCTCGCTTCGAAGATTAAGGCCGCTGCAGCGTCTTGCCGTTCTTCTTGCATTGAGCGTCCGCAGCCCCAACCGCCGCCGCCGTCGCCGCCGAGCATCAGCGTCTCCAATTCGGCCCCAACGACGACGACGACGACTCAGTTCAGTTCTCCTGTGGCCCCCAAATACTTCCATCCTTATTCCTCTACCCCCCATTCCCCCCAAATACACACCCAGATCTGTCAGCCGGGACGGAAAGGGGGCGGCTAGCGTGACCCCGTACGGCTTCGTCCCGCCCGATGCCCGTTGGAATGAACAGCAGCAGCAAGTGGCAGCCACAGCAACAGCTTCAGCAAAGCCCGAGCAATTAGCTAGGATTTGCTGGATTTGGTGCCGTCACGTCCCGAATGCCGGGCCGACCCCTGAGTGCCCTCTAGCCGGGAAGTCAGTGAATCGCCGCCTACACACTGGCTTGGCCACCCCCCGCCGCGCGTCGCTGCCGGGGTTCGGGTGTGCGTTACCCATCTAAATGGGCCAACATCAGCTACGGTTGCCAACTGTAGTAGAGGACCGCTAGTACAGCGAGAACGATGATGACCTCTTTCGACAGAGATTGATCTGCACCTATTTTCGATCGACAGAAAAAACACCGTTGCGACTGAATATAAACGTATCTCGGACGCGGCAGAGATCAAATAAATGTGTGCGTGAAAACGCCATCGTTTCGGATCGCGGGGCCGGGTCATCAGTCGGTAGACTTCGGTCAACGATAGTAACCTTGAGACTGCCTTTCCAGGATGAGAGTTCCCACTGCGTTACTCGTTTCTATTCACCCTTATTGGTGCACTCCGCTTTGGAGAAATCATGATACGTATACATATATATATATATATATATATATATATATATATACACCACCAAGTGTGCAAACGTTCTGTAAATGATTAATAAATCATCACAATATTTTATATATATATATGACCGGATATACGGGAGCGTACGAGGAAGCATATGATAATGATAGAGAAGCATATAGCAGGGATAGAAGCGCTTACCAATGCATCTGAGGGCAGTATAGGTTCTGATGGCCAATTGCATATGCGCCGATTACGAGAAATCTGTAGTAAAAATAATTGAAAAAATACAGAGTTGCTCTGCTACATGAACAAAACTAGTGAGGGCAGCAAACTTCACAAATAGAAAACTTCAAGAGCTAAGACGAAGTTGGAATTGAAGGCAATCTGGGTGTCTGGAAGATACATCTAGATGTTCATCAAGTTTAGAAGCACTGGGTAATTTAAGGTACGAAAAGCGAACATTGGTGACGTTGACAAGCCTAGCAGGCTTGAATGGCGCGCCCTTACACGCAGACATAGAGAACGCCATCTATAAAGTAAGGCAATATGTACCACGAACACAGCGTCTCCGCAAATTCAACACACCATCGCGCTAGGCGTGTCAGAATACATCGTGCTTTCACTGTAAGAGGACGTGGCGGACACCGAACGTAGCTTGAAAAGCCACACAAAACAAGTATGCGGCTAGGCTATATGTTTTCTTTTCTAGCCTAGTCGCATAGTTTTCTTTTCAGGAAAGGACTCTCCGCTCGGCTACGGCCGCGCAATTTTCTCAAATTGAAATTGCCATAAACACTACACTGGGGTACGCATAAAATCCTACTTTTAAAGGGGGGAGCGTTTTTCTCCTGAATTCCAGCATTTTTAGATGAAAATAAAGTGTGCCGAGACAGACCCGGTAGCTTATACCAGAATGCCGTTCACTAAACCCGGCTAACCGAATAAATTCGAGTTTGCATATTTCCGTCATTGAACACAGTCTTGCGACGAGAGACACGCTAGGTGAAAATAACGGCCCAGTAGCTAAACAACGCGGGAATACGGGAATTGGATTCTATCTCCTTTGGCGATTATTGTCATTGACCCGTTAAGTATGACATATTTTTAGAGAATGCACGTTCGTTTCTGCAACTGATTTGCTGACAAGTTTCGACAGCAGCCACGGCTTTCCCTTAACATTTACTACCAGTATTACAATTAATATTTAAAAAAAGTTATTACTTGCGCAGGCAAGTACAAGAGCCGCACGTGTACCCTCTGTTTTATAGGTCTACCGCGCCTCTGTTACTTCATAGAATCGCTATTAGAAGTGGTCTTTCTCTTACACACTTCAGGGACAGATGTTGGTCTAAATGTTTCTCGGCTTTCCGCCGTTGCCCCGTGTTCGCTTGCGCTCTGTCAAACAGCGTCAAAGAAATCTCGCTGTTTTCCTACTTACGAGCTTTAAAGCTTGATAGCAATTGGAACGTCATGGCTTGCATGGTCCTGATGTTCGCGCTGGTGCGTCTCGATTTTGGCGCGCCTATCCGATTTAGCATGACTTTGACCTGATGGCACTTTATTTTTTTTCGGGACTGACTCTCAGCCAACATTTAGCGACCACAAAACCGCATTTTCGCATTGCTTCGTATGAAGCAATTCGTTGCCTTATCAGGTCTGATATCAATCGTTTTATACAGGCCGTAAGGTTGTAAGTGAGGTTGTAGCGAACAGGTCTTCTTCCACAGAGCCTTGCTTGTTGATTGTGTTTTGATTATTGCAAATGTAACCAGACTCAGTTTCATGACTCAGTGGATGTGATTCGTCATACCCGGCCGCCCTTCGACGCGTTCTCAGGTTCATGTAAGCGTTGCTAAAATTGCTCTCGTCCTGGATTTTGGTCGGACTGTCATGTCTTATTCAATGAGTACCGTCATAACTGTCTCCAAAGCGCTGCCAATTTATGTAAGGCCTTTCACGGACATGGTCAGCGTCTGCCTTATTATTATTATTATTATTATTATTCGTTCTCTTCAAAGCTGCGTTTGATACTACACGCCAGGACAGATTCGGTCTGTTCTTGCAAGTATGTTCAATGTTCCCGGCCCCTTTGCAGCAATTCTCCAGAGAAGAAAAGCTACTATTGATGATGCTATGTCGTGTATTATCACTTTTCTTAGGACATTGTAATATTACTATTGGTAATGAAGTGTTTGAAAGGCTACTTTTTCTCGAACCTAATTTAGTGTTCTTTAGCAGAAAGATCCCGCTCGCATATCGCCAACCGGTTACAGACGGATTAGCAGACTCACTGTGGAATGCTTTTGACGACGCGGGCATAGTTGCCTGTTTTGCTTTTCTGTTTCTGACTACGCGCAACATCTTGTACGCGCAACATGTGTGTACGTTTATTAATGAGATTTTTCCAGCAATAAGTTTGCCACCCATGATGATTTACGGTCGGCCATCTAAAGAGAAGTTACTGTCTTGAAGTTTGCTCACGTCTTTCAACGCTTACAGGCTTGCATGTAGATAAGTTCTTGCTCGACCCTTTAAAGCAAGCCGTCTTCAAACAAAGGTTTATTTGGAACGATATGGACTGCGCAATCGTACATATGTGGCGATATGCCGCAAGTTGCTGAATTTTGCATGGAATGCTTTACCCCCCCCAACTCTCTATGTTTAGTCGTCTCATTTGTTTCCGCATGTCAAGCCTCTGAAAAGGGAAATCGTCGAAAGACTTGAACATATCCAACACCACCATGATCATATTTTTTGACATCTGAGCGCGAGAAATTCTGTAGAGATTGAATTTTCTTGGTAAGAGCTCGTTGTTCTGCCTAACAGGGGCCTTCTAAAAACTTCTTATGATGTGGAAGAAAACGTTCACTGACATTGATGAATGAACACGTTGTTAACACAAGAGTTTGGGAATCCAAGGATTCTGTAGCACGCTATGTGGTTAACCTAGAATTCACGAGATGGTGCAGTTATGTGATATGCGGGCTGTCATATCATACTGCTTAGTGTCCATATGTCCGCTTCCCAAAGAGTCTGGTGCCTAGCCAGATTATTCTGCCTCTAGCAGTGGGCTCAACCCTCTGCATAAGAGATCTAACCAGTCTTCGCAGTGCAAGCAATGTTCCGACAGCTAGGCTTTTATACCTTTATTAAGGAAATAACCTATTATGAGAGGGAACTATAAGCGATAGTTATAAGCGATACGTTTATAGTCTATAAGCGTATAGTTATAAGCGATACGTTTATAGTCTCGCCAGCACCAGCGGCTGCCAGGCTTTTGCAATGACCGACCTGGTCTTGAATGGCAAATCAAACGAACTAAACATGTGAGAGGCGGCACTAAAGACAACGGAAGATTTCTCTTACCAAATGCCCTTTGTTTATTTAGAAGGGGAAGCCGAGACTGGCATTATGAAGAAGGGTGAAAATGAGGGAAACGCTGAGAGGAACAAAATGTATTAAAATAAGATGGGGACATGCACGTTTGTCTGGTTCTAAATACTTTTCGATTAAATAAGCTGACAGGTCACTATGAATTAGGCTTTTACAGAGGGTGGAGGAGAGGTACCGTTCCAATAGTAGACACTTACATTTTTCGTACTGCGCAAACATGATCGAAGAACCGACTCTTGTCGGTTGCTACGCTATCGCCTTTTTAGCATCCGAATGCAATGAATATAGCCTTTAGACGTCAAGCACTGCAGTTGTGGTCTCATCAATACAGAGGCATCGACAGCATAATTGTTGCCCACATAGTCATTAGGCCTAGAGCTATGTCATGACGCCTCTATTTTGATGCCCAGGTTGACGCTTTTTTTATCGCCCTTTCAAAGTGCCGCCGTGCCGCATTTGTGTTGCTTACCGATATGCTGAGATAATTTCTCTACCACGAAGTGTGTATTCAGATAATTTCTCTACCACTAAGTGTGTATTGAGATCATTTCTCTACCACTAAGTGTGTATTGAGATCATTTCTCTACCACTAAGTGTGTATTGAGATCCTTTCTCTACCACTAAGTGTGTATTGAGATCATTTCTCTACCACTAAGTGTGTATTGAGATCCTTTCTCTACCACTAAGTGTGTATTGAGACAATTTATCTGCCACTAAGTGTGTATCGAGATCATTTCTCTACTACTAAGTGTGTATTGAGATAATTTCTCTACCACTAAGTGTGTATTGAGATCATTTCTCTACCACTAAGTGTGTGCTGAGATCATTTTTCTACCGCTAAGTGTGTGCTGAGATAATTTCTCTACCACTTGAATATTTTTGTTTTCGTTCAAAACAAGCCCAGATCTTAGTGTTTTATTTCAAGTTTTTTTTTTGTTGCAAGAGGGCGCCTTTGTACCCCCATCGCCCCATGTTTCAACACTAAGTACAGTTAGCAGCAGCAGGGCTGTAAAAACGCCTACCTCATGCGAAGGTGTCTGGGCCCGATACACGCGGTAGCTTGGATTGAGATACGAGTAGGTTGTGACGCTCGGTCCAATATACGCGATGTTGACGGGTATGGCCCGCGTTTTCTGGTCGAAGTAGACAACGAATTCGTCGTAGTGCGTGTGACCATAAAATTGCGCCTTGATCGTCTTGCGGTACCTGCGGAACCAATCGTGTGTATGGGTGGGCAGGGGTTGGGGTGCAATCGAGAAGAACGTCAAGGCCCTAAGTAATCGACGTATGCATCCGCAAGCGCATCCATGAGCGCGATTAATGACAATACGGCAGTTGATGATTGACGGGTTTACGGTGCGGGTAGACGTCACTCACAAATTATATATATATAATGCAGACTCTTCCAGAATATATATATATATATATGTAATACAGACTCTTCCAGAATTCGTCCAACAAACTTTGGAGTTTAGTACAACTCGGCAAAAAAAATATTTTCCGATGGAACAAGGGTACGGTATCTTGTTCTGTTAGTTGTGAGAGCGTAATTCTAATTCTATCGATTAACCAATTATACCTGCGTGTGTTTGGAGGAAAATTTTGCATTTGATGAGTTGCATTATACTTTAGCTTGCAAATGTTGTATTGAAGATAATTCTTAAGAAAAAAATGTTTGGGCATTTCTTATAATTTGGCTTTCACGCTCAGTTACCCATATTTAGAAAACATTTCCGCCCCTCCCTTGTTCCATTGGAAAAAATGTAGTTTTTCGCCAAAATGTACTAAACCCCAAAGTTTGTTAAGGAATTCTGGGAGACCCTTTACATTTAAAGGGCCTGTATATAAAAGGTAGGGATAAAATATGTTTTATTTGTTAGGCTAATGTGGATAGTCTGGCATTAGTTCATAAAAATATCATTACGGGCAAAAATGATATTTCGTCTGAAAGCCACTCATGCGCTATACAAGAAGGCAAATATCCACATTCAAAACAGTTCGCAAATATTAGGGAGATATCCTTTTTTTAACTTTTACGTTCATTAACCTTAGAACTTAGCATGGCGGCCAACGAGCATCAGAACAATCATAAGAATGTACCCTTTTGAGGGACAATTTTGTTACCATTCCGTCTTCTGCTAACGTGGGACTCTATGAGAGTCTGACATGGGGAGGGGCCATATGGTAACTATCACGAATCTATCCTTCATATGGTACAGAATTTTTAACGAATTATTTAGTAAAATGAATATGGCAAGCAGGAATTGCCGAACACGATGGTAGCGTCTGATTTTTCCACCACACAAATCGTTTACTAGGTAATGGGGCGTGTTGTAAACTTTGTCAAGTGATGACGTTTCCGCTCCCCCAATCAATTTATATATATGTATATATAGGGTACTCAGAACATATTTCAAAAGCTATTTGGGGAATTGTAGAGCTCGCTAAGCAAATATGTTTTCCAATGAAACATAGCCTCTGAAAAGTTTTGTTTCGGAGTGAGAGTGAAATTATACACATTTGTGACACTGGTGTTTTTGTTCTACATAGGAGTAAATACAAAGTGTGCGATTACGAGACAAAAAGTCTTTCGATACAGAGACCAAGCACGTCAACGTGTTTGTGAGAAAAGCAGCTTCTTGCTTCATCTGAACGACATAAAATTACATACATTGCACATGTATATTTTGTTTCTACCTTGAATAAAGCGTTTCAATCTCTCTATACGACCCCAGCTAAAAGAGAATAGTAATAATAATGTAATAGTGGTGCGGAAGAGAATTCGCTAAAATGGAGGCTATAGTATTAGCTTTCACGGCCAATACCCCATAACCATAACCCTACAACCTTTCCAAATGCTCAAAATTAACACATTTACAAATGCGAATTTAAAAAAATGCGCATCGGATGGCGATCTTTTTAGTAATGCGCAATGTATATGTGAGTGCGCTGCGACTTAGGGTAATGATTTTAAGGTATTGGAGATGAAACATGACCACAGAACTTTAAGTTTTGCGAATTCTCTTCTAAACGACCATGTCGCATCTTCTAGCCGGGTCGTATATCCCTTAAAAGCAGATTTTCTTACGAACACGACGGTCCGCTTATAGCGTAGCGGTTTCTGCTTAAGAGGCGTTATCTCGCAATCGCATATTTTACGTTCCTATGTCGGGCAGTTTAGTAATATCACTCTTACTTCAAAACAAGACTTCTCAGAGACAACATTGGAAAAATATGTACTTAAACGAGCTCTACAATTTCCTATATTGTTTTTGAAACATTATCCGGACACCCTGTGTATAGAAAACATAAACAAAACTAGAAAAACACGACATCGTCTTGCAGCCGACCTGTACACAAGCGAGTGAAAATGTCGACTCCACGTTTCAACGCAATCCGCTAAACTTGGCGGAACGTGGCCGATTATGTGGACGCTCTCCCCGCGCGACTCGGAGTCGAACAGCTGATCGTTGAGCCATGCGAGCTGATCTGCAGGGTCGCGGGAATCCAGCAATAGCCAGCTGGCAAAAGCCACACACAAACACAAAAAAGAAGATCTCAGCTATCTTGTACTTCTCTCTGACTTCACTTGGTCACTTGACAGCCAGTCGCAATGGCGATGATTGACTATGGGATCTAGTACGGGTAGATCGATATAGGAGACATTGCAAAATGACTGTCATTGAACAACGTAAGCGTTTCGACGAACGTATGATGTAAGCGTATCCGTATATAAGCGTATAGGAGTATATCTCGAAGTGCCGGCTTTTTGTCCGGCATCAGTAAAAATCATCGACCGTTTCTCTATCTTACAAGTTGAAGTAGTAACAGTGGTTTGTGTTGAGCGAGATGACCTTAAGGCCTGGACGAGGTCTAGCGGCGTAGTAGCCCGCGCTGCGAAATGTCCTCTCGGCCTCGGCCGGAAGCCACCGCTTCCAGGAGTTCCACAGGAAATCGTAGAGATGTTCGGTCTTCTTGAGGAATCGCTGATCAGGCCTGCTGTCGGCCGGTTGTACGGACTGGGTGAACCTTTCATAGATGTTTTGTGAAAAAGAGAACGAGAAGTGAATTCAAACGTTTAAAGCAATCGTAGTGCAATCGTCAATTCTAGCCAAGTTATAGCGGATATCATAGCTTGCTCATCGTGATAATGCTAATATTGCTCTTAGGTGAGTGGGCAAATCGGATTGCGGGCTACAAAGGATATGTAGCTTTGCCGTGTCGGTAAATACGCAGGACACCCGTTTTAATGCTATTGCCCTTTGAATTGAGCGAACCTTGCTTAGGAGACGCATTTTTTTATCCGATGTTTTTATTTGTCTTTATTTCAGATATAAGGCGAAATAGTTAGTAATTTTGTGAAAATAATGGTTCTAATTGCACTTAATTATGGTGCATAAATCCACTCCAGGTGCAAGTAATATCCGACACATGTTCTATTTTGTTTGGGAGGGAACAATGTTTCTTACCAGGTTACTGTAGGGAGCATACCTGCTCGACATAAATCTGAATCCTCGTAATTTTCATATAAGTGTGCCAGGTACACTTGGTTAGCCTTATGCTAACTGAAGCGTCCAATTTAGATTCCATTTTCAGAATCCTATTTCACTATATAATCAGAGTCTATCCGTTCTCTGGTATCTTGCGTACGCGCTTGACAATTACTAGATTGTATGCACAACGTTTTGGAAGTTCTCTCTTGGAGCGATCCAGCCTGGTGTTTGTACAGGCTCTTTCAAAGCCGAAGCTTCTTGTTATCTATACGCGTGCCCCATCTGTGCAACTTTATACATCGTCCGTAGACACCTGTGTAGTCACTTGCCCAGATTGTACCTTAAAATAACGTTTTTTTGTTTTTAGGGTTTCTGTAACCCAAAGGAGCAGCCAGCCCGGTTCACCCTCGATCGCCGTGAGCAGTATTATGGCATAAGGATATGCTGTCAATTCCTCCGACATTTAATTTTGTGGAAGTTATAGACGTCGTATTCGCGGGATTCTCGGGTCTTAGGGCTCCAACAATCGTTGGAGGTGACTTTAATTGCAGAATAGATGAGGGAGCCAATGACGACAAAGGGGAAGTTCTCCTGCAGCTTATGGATGATGTGGGTTTTGTGTGTGCTAATGCACGAAATTATTTCACCTACGTCTGCCATAGCGGCAGGAGTACCATAGACTTATTGTTTCATAATCTTGATCGTACTGAGTTTCAGAGCTTTGAAGTTCTGGAGCTTGCTTCAAGAAAGCATCTACCTATACGAGCTGTAGTACGCGTGTCCTGCTCTAGGGCAGAAACAGCAGAAACGTTCCCAGAGGAAGCCGACCCGTCAATTCGATTTAGCCGCGCTTCCAGTCGGTATTGAGAGTGTATTGGCCGGAAGCGTATCTCATGAAAAAGGGCTAGAAATAAACTCACGCAAAACCAAGGCGATTAAGTTTCGTCGCGGTGGGCGTTTAGCTGCAAACGACGTTATTCGTTGCTGCGGGAGGCCATTGGAGTTTGGAAACTCTTTCCCATACTTGGGTCTCTGGATTCACTACAGAACATCGTTTACTACACACATCGATAACAGTGTTAACTCGGCACTGGCAACTCTCTACTGAGGGTCGGAGATGTACGGCGACTGTCCGTCGGTACAGCAGTGCGCTTGTTTATGTTAAAGACTCTGCCAAAAATGGCGTATAGTTTAGACAGAGTGTGGAAACACCTATCTCAAGCTAATTTTAATTTGCTTGAAAAGTGCTTCACACTATACATGAAGCGAGTACTCTGCCTTTCAATCAAGGCGAGAAGCCGCTTCGTGTATGTATTGTCGGACTGTGCGCCGATGGTGGAGATGCTTCGGCTTAGGCTGCGTATGCCATTGACAGAGCCACTTAACCATTTCTTGGAAGAGTGGCGACGCAAATTCACGGAAGCAGCGACGGAGGTAAGAACGCTCGACGTCTTTAAGTCTCCTTGGTTGTGGGCCGGGGTGGCCTGCGATGACAGGCATGTATATACCAGGTACATCGTACACGGGTTCCATCACCTCGTATGCTCCCGTAGGGAGTTTCATGAAGACTATATTACTCAGTGTATTTGTCGGTTCTGCTCGCAGCAATGCGCTAAGTACCACGCGGTTGATTGTCCGGCACTGCAACGAAGATCTTTACACTTCTTCTCTCGGTGGAACGGCAGGACAACAAGTATTTATGTTTAATAATAACATGAACTATTTTGTACATACTCTATTTGAGTGAAATAAATATGATTGATTGATATGCTGTCAACACGCCAAAAATGCAGTTACAAGAAATCTGTTGATTCACGGTTGTTTTGAAATACATTGGTCATATCCCATTAACCACGTGCGCAGAAGTAACTATTAGATTTAATTGCTCCTCCCTCCTCTCCCCTAAATCGGCTGTAATGCCTAGCGACTTTAGATTGGCTATAGATTTAGATTGCACCATTCCACGCAAATGACGCGAAGTGACAATAAGTGCAATAAAAGTGAAACGACAACGAATGAGAATGAAGGCCGTGATAGTGAGACATTTTGAGCTTCCTGCGACCTAAAAACGAGAACTGTCAAATCGAACTTTTGATCATTCGTTAGAAGAGACCACATTCGATACAAGTAAACGTTTCCGAGCGCTGATGTCGATCCTAAACGAGTTCGACCTAAATAGGCAGCTGATTGGTCAAACCAAATGGTTCCACGTTAATTGTTACCGAGGTTTGAGTACTTGATGTGCATTTAAGCTCGATAAAAGTTAAAACAGTAAACTAGATAATAGTTAAAAGGCCTACCTAAGGTGTTAGTAACACAGCTTGAGTTTTTACGACTGTCGCTTATAGAATGGCACGGTCCAGTTGTCAGTGTACGTCGTCTTTAGCAGATCAATCAATTTATGACCTGTACCTTTTTGCCGCTATACGGACTGCTTTATGTTGCTCTACATGTGGAGCAATGAGAGAGAGAGTATGCGAGTCGGTCGAGATGTTCGCGAAATCGGTCACTGCTCTCTGACAAGCGAACTCGATTGCGCTTGTAACCATCAACTGACAACGGCCGTGTTAGGGGGGGGGGGTCGAAATGATACATCGTTTGATACCGTGTGGCAACACTGCCTTGGATCCGATTGCACCACTTAAGCAGCGTAGTCATAAATGTTTGCATGGAGTGTTCCTCACATATTTGGCGGAACGCTCTCGTGATTGCCGACTGTGGGGTAGATTTTAAAGGTGCCACCGCCAATGCCTCCGAGGTGCTGGTCAAGCAGCTCCGTGGTCATGTTAAAATTATGCTCGTTCGTCGCCTGGCTGAGCTTCCAGAGGTCGTGGGCCGGGATATCGCCTGTCCAGTAGCCAAACGCTAGCTGCAATCCATGTCAGAGATATAAAGGTACCTTTTGGGTCCAGTCCGAATGTGTCTATCAGAATTAGCAGCAATATATATATATATATATATATATATATATATATATATGTAATTTATAGCCGATTGCCGATATATATATATATATATATATATATATATATATATATATATATATCGGTTGGCAATCGGCTATAAATTGCAAAAATAGTGTCGAATAAATACGATTGATAAACGGAAATAGCAAGATTAATATGTTATTAATTTAGCCCTCTAACTATGACTTTTTAACACAGTACAAACGCTAGACAAATGAGAAGGATTCAAAACTAAGCGAGACTTCGTAGTTGTTCCCTAGAATAAGAGCATAACCGGAGAGCAGACGAATATACAGAATATATGGTAAAAGCAGTGCGCTGTCCACGATGGCACAGGTAGCTTGGTCTAAAAGGAGAATGAGGTTCACTAGAATTCGACATTTAATCCATGCAAGGTCAAGGGCTCAAGAATAATCTAAAAAGCTCTCTCTCTCTCTCTCTATATATATATATATATATATATATATATATACTCGTGTGTGGGCTCAAAGACGTACCTGATCGGACATGTTTTGACGAATGTCTTGGAACATGCTCTCGAGAGTTTTCTGAGGAAGGTCACATCGTCGATAATCGCCCCAAGGTTGGGCGCCCTCTTCTGGACTGGACGCCATTCCACTAGCCCGCTGACAGCAGAGTGGTTCCGTACAATTGGCTAAGCTGCCCACCTTGATGGAAAAGTCCAAACGTTTGGTCGGTCAGTGTTAGCGCATACACACACTTACTACGTCACATGACGACTACCCGTATATGTTGTTTACGTCATATATATATATATATATATATATATATATATATATATATAAATATAAACCCACGACTTTCGCCCACTGGCATTCGAGACATAAGGGGGGCCTGGGCCGAAGACGCACAAACTTATTCAATGTGTCGGCAAGACGCTCAATCATTCGACAGGGGACACTAGAGCTGTCTAGAGAGTACCCGCACCAGAGACTATCGCTGGACATTCAAGGGGGTAACGCGGCCTCTGTGCGTGGAACCCTGCTAGACTGGACACGCCCGAACCTGGAGGATATGTGATGTTTTCACATGATTTATTCGGTGTACACGTTCATAAGGAGACAATTGTTGCCTCTTGCATATAAGCAAATAAAAATGTAATTCAAACTACAATATATATATATATATATATACACACATTTTGTGTAGACCGACATGAACCCGGTGCTCGGCAAATCTTTTAAGGTGCATTGTCCATTACAATAGAATTGATTTATTCGTATACTTTTGCCTATATTAGCACTTCCATTACAATTTTTTTTGATACTGTTTGTATACCACTATGCATCAGTCGTCGGTCAGAGTCAGAAGTGGCCAATTTCACCAACGACTCTGTGCCCGCCGTTGTGTTGCTTGGTTGGATCAACGTCGTGAAATCGTCTACTGAAGAAAGTCGCCCGATGTTTGACTTCTCGTGGCGTTCGACTCAGCTTAGCGTTAGGAGATGTGCTTAAGCGATACTTCCGTCATGACGCCTTCAGTTCGTAGCGTCTCAAAGGCGAGCGGCCTGTAACGCTGTACGTATGCTCAACAGTGAGTAACTGGTGTTACTCAAATGGGATCGAGCGTCTTTCCTGTTGTTGAAAATTTGCCGTCTTTCCTGCTCACGAGTTGTGAACGCAATATTGGGTCAATTTGTCTTGTACTAAATGAAATCAGTGGCAGTGTTGTGATCCGTGTTGATCGTCCGGTTTCTTCGAACTTCAGAGTCAACGATACCTCTGACACTCCACCAACAACATAACCTTATTTGAGGGGACGTTTTGTTTGGGTTGAGTCTGAGAACTGCGTGTATCCTCGAACCAGAAAGTTTGCCTGCTTGCATTGTCGTATTTAAAACGATTTGAGACAACACTTGGCGGTGATTATTCAGGAGAGAAGGGACGACGTGCATGCGCTCCAATTTTTTTGCGTTACTTAGTTTCGGAGTAGGTACAGAGTAGTATTAAAACATTTTTAAAGAGGTTGCATTCAATTCTAAACCTTCTCCTGTCCCTGCGGCCTTGGAATGGAGGCATATCTTCAAGGCACCGAGGGTCGGACGTGTTGAGATATCTAGGCAAGCCTGCAAGCCTTTGAAACGAGTGGGGAACACCAAATCGAGTAGATTTGTTGCATTAAGTACCGAATACGATACCTATAGGTGCATACATGCATACGAGTATATATAACGTAACAGCACAAACTCTCGCAAGAGCAGTGCTACCGCCAACCGCCAATTAGAAGCAGTGGCGGTTGTAGCAGTCAGAATTTAATCAACAACTTTAGTGTGCACGTATGTGGCATCCTTTAACCACAATGGGTAGAAAGGTCAATACGTAAAGAAATCGACCAATACACAAAGAGTTCGATTACATATAGAGATAAATCAATACAGACATCGGTAGATTAATACAGACCTCGGTAGACGAATACAGACATCGGTAGATTAATGCAGACCTCGGTAGATCATTACAGAATCGGTAGATCCACACATACATCAACATCGAGTTGTGACAACACGTGAACCACCTGAACATGTTGCCCTTTGTACATCCTTGGAGGATGAGTGGATGGAGCACTCGTTTTGCTCGAGTGTGTCTATCTATGTGTGAGCGTGTTTGTTGGGCGTCATAGAGGCTTCTGGTCACCTTGCTCTGCTCGACGAGAGCAGGCGGCGCTTACCTCATACTCGGGGTCAAAATGCGTATCGCTGATATGCAGGATGCCGTACGTAGCGGTCTCGGTCGCCGCCGCTCGCCGACTTCCGCGGCCAGAGTTGCGCGGTTCGTCGCCACTGTGGCCAGCGGCCATCTGCCGAAACTCCTCGAGCAGCAGCAGCGCTTCAGAGTCTCGAGCCGAGTCTGGGCCGGTGGACGGCCGCCTCGGCGAACCGTCGGCTACAGCGTTGCTCGTGTTGACCTGCCACGTATGATACTCGGACTCCAGCGACCCACAAGCGGGTCCAAATACCACTGTGCACATTTCCTCGGTGCTGATCTGGCGACTCGCCAGCTCCTTTAGGATAAAGTCGATCTCGTCCTAAACATGGTCGGCCCAGGTCGAGTCGGGCCGAGCGCAGATGAAAGTTTGCATACGCACAAGAATATATGTATATACGTACAAATGTATTGTAAATGATTAATAAATCATCACAATATTTTCTATATATATATATATAAACGCATGTGTACATACATTCGGGAATTGTTTAGATTTAAATGTTTAACCGTGTTCTTGGAGGCCAACAACGGCTAGCACCATCATCCAACAGCAAAGCCGAAAGAAGGTTCGCGCGTTATGCAAGTGTACCACCACCATATGACAATCTCGTCTTGGCTCTGCTAATTGCTACTTAGATGAGCAAGCCCAAATATGAGGGATCAAAATCTATAAACTCCGCTCTAAGCCGGGAATAGACCCACCTGAGTGAGGTGTGGCGTTCAGCCGGAGACAAGGGCACATAAAGTATCAATCAATTCAATCAGGTTTATTGACCGTGCCCAACAAGTTGGCAATCTGTCACCTTTCATTCAAAAACTTTTTAAAAACTAACGTATTTAAATGCATCAACAATTAACTCAAAGAGGGTCAGGTTGTGGCAGTTCTACTACGTTGGAGAGGAAAAACGAACGTGCACATTTTAGTCGAAAGAAGAGGTTCTTCTTTCGTGAAATTCCGAGTTGGAAGGAAAGAAATATGGGTTCAGTGGGTTCGTGAGTTCCGCATTAGTTGCTGACAGTTGCCAGTGATGCATGTGCACTATGCATTACTAGAGAGAGAGAAATAAGGGGAAGCGGTTTTCCTGCAAAAAAGCTCGCATCGTAGTACCTTAAAAAGTAATCTGTTTCATTACGGCACAAATCTATATATGAGCACAACAAACGTATAGAAACACTGAATGATTACAAACGTGTAGGCATTTAGTTAGCAGCTGTAACGTGGGCGTATATGAGAAAATAGCGGTTTATGCGCCGGGTGTAGTTGCCAGACCGTTCGCCATACGTCGACAAAAAAACGAATAGAAAATGACATTTACCATATACATAACAATTGCCATATCTGTTTTATGCAGAACAATGTTGAAGACCTAAATTACTAAAAAAACAACCAAAATAAAGTTCAAAGGCATATATATATATATATATATATATATTCTACCACTGAATACTGTGTATGTATACATATGCATATATTTTAACTGTACTTTTTCTACCAAATGTGTGATAATAAATCTGACGTAATCCATATATATATATATATATATATTTGCCTCGTGCAGAGTACACACGGCAGTTCAGTGCTGAAATACAGCGAGGTAACACCATCGGTTGCCTTGGGGAACACTCACGCCTCGGAGGAATTTAACGCATGGAATTTAACAACACAATTATTGTGCGTCGCATTCCAACCGTATACTAGAGTAAGGTCTCGCCACCATATTGGAAGCTAGAGAGAACGAGAGAGGCTTCCAAGACAAGCTGATAGATGTTGATGAGCGCGTACTGTAAAGGTTAGCATTGCAGTGACGGGGGCAGTTATAGGTACCTCATAGTTTTTGATGAGTCCCCCACACACGGTTGGGGTGTTTAGCCGAAACCACTGGCAGGCGAAACCGAGGCCGCGGAAGAAAACTGACTGCGAGACAACCATCCTCACCGATGACAGTAGGCTTACGAGACTTCGGCACGTGGCGCATGTTTCGAGGTTGGTTACGCCCGTCTCGAAAGTATCGCGTACCTGGTCGCGATGAAACCGTACACACATATAAACACAATTATATATATATATATAATATATATATGTATATAAAAATATATATATATATATATATATATATATATATATATATATATATTGTAGTGAGATCTTTTTTAGAACCTTCTGGCCTTTTTTTAGATCTGGATCGGCTCGGTGCTATCTTGCGACTAAGTTTTTTGTAGATCGAGTTAGTTCATCCTATTGATATTAAGTACACGGCTACTCGGATATTAGATAACCGCCGTTTTGTTATTGTTATTCGTTCGTGGTGTTGAAGCTGCTGTTGTAATTCGTGATGCCGCTGTTAATGTTGATACCCAGATGTTATTATAGTTGAGTAGCGTTACTAGTGATATTATTATTATTATTTATTTTTAATAATTATTATTTATTCAATTTTTCGGTGTTTCCCTACAATTGTGAGATCTAAACGTGTACCCGCCTAGGCTCACCCCCGCTCCTCAATCCATAGAGCCGATGACAGCGGCGGCGTTTCCCCTACACACTGCGAGCGAGAGTTGCTGACGTAGAAACTCACCCTCGCTCTGGTCACCCGTGTTAGCACTCATTTTGATACCTAGGTCTTTGAGGAAGATACTTGTGTTTTTGCTGATTGGGCCCATCGTTTCTATGGCGACAGGTACGAAGTGGTATCTTTTCTCCAGGTCAGAGTATTTGCGTTTTTTGCGATCTCAACATGTTCGGCAACCCACCCTGACCGGGTAGCGCTATGCATCAAGTATGACGTGCCACTGTACATGATACCGTAGGATACCATACCAGGCATTTGCCCTTAGACCATGGCGGAATGATGACCCCGTCGGGTCTTTTGTCGTCTTCGAAGCCCAACCTGGGCTCTAGGGTGCTTGGTATGCCGGCTCTACGAAGAGCCTTCTTTAAGACTGCGTTGATTTCCGCGTGTCTGAGAGTTCTACCAGGGCTCTTAGAGCAGCCTAAAAGGCGCAGTCCGTCCTTATTCACTGTTTTTCCCCATGCCCTGCACTCGTATGGCTCACATATTATTATTATTATTATTATTATTATTATTATTATTATTATTATTATTATTATTATTATTATTATTATTATTATTATTATTATTATTATTATTATCCCTTATGAGATGTGGGTGGTCGTTGTTGTCTGGCTTGTGAGGTGGCCTTTGGGCTCATCCTGCCCCCCCTCGCCGACCGACGCGACGCCACTCACCGAAGCGAAGTCGTAGCTGATTCGTTGCAGCATGAGCAGGTACTCGAGCGGCTCCCCGTCGGTGTAGTTGAACTCGTCCTCTTGGGCGGCGTACGTGAGAGTCTCGAAGAACTTCTCGTAGATGTAGATCCTCGACGGGTTCTGGAGGACGTCTTCGTCGTAGTTGATGCTGTACGGTAGGTGCAGCGACGAGTACTGGGCGCTACCCGGCACTGCCAACCAGCCCACAGTGGCAGCCAGCGCGGCCACCAGAAACGGCGGGGTAACATCGGAAGGGGTTACACCTCGCATTACTGCCGACCTGGGGGCAGCCGAGAACCGAATTTGATTTCTGAAAGGAAGAGAAGCAAATCCAGACAGAGGAGACCGAGATCAGGCATCGCGATCAGGCAAACAAATGAACACTCGGAATAACCCTTTTCAGTTTGCCACTTCTCCGACCGGTTGAGTAAAACCGGGATTCGTCCGGTGGCGTGGTGGGTGCATTCGCGTGCGCCTTGCGACCGGAGGAGACACATAGGTGCACATAGGATTTCACCACCGTCGTTGCGTTACATTGGTATTTATCGAGATTCGTCTTATGAAGCAATGCGAAAACAATTCTGCGGAGGGTAAACGTTGGCTGATGGTCAGCCTGAGACAGAAAAAAACAGTAAAAGGAATTCAGAACCGTTAACGAACAACCTCCTTAAAAAATGTTTTTAATTCTAGAACCCTTAACGGAGGTGGGACTCTTGCGTCGAGACTTCTGTGCTGACGTTTTTCTTTAGTTTGTTTTTATCAAACTCGTTTTTTTCTCTGTTTACACTTCTCCCTAATCCGGCTTCACGTCGTGCTAGGTATTGATTTGTTTTGATTGAATGAATTAATAAGGACGTACGTTGTAAACTCTATACAGTCTTGTAACACCTTACACTAAATATGGGATATTTAGAAAACAAAAAACGCTCTCAACATAGATTGACTAGACTATTACAGCGAATGGCAGTTCTTTTTTGCACACCTACAGTCAACTGTATGCATAATCGGACTTACTTGACTAATAAAAAACCGAATGCATTTCATAACTAAAAACACAGACGAGTATATAACGCCAATAGGCATTTAGTCACTCTGTATTTACAGCTAGGCGAGTTTAGTATCTCTATAGATGTCTTTAGCTCGTTAGTAGGTCATACAGGGATGCTGTCGCTTGTCTGTAATCTTGGCTGAAATACACAACGAGTAGTTTTTTTGTTATGCTTTTGTCGTTGCTATTGTAAACGCAGTTTCCATTAAAACATACGACGGCCAACACGTAGTGAAGGGATCTAGCTGTGATGGTCGAGCAACTTTTGAGCGTGGGTCTGAAGTTCAACCAAACTGATGAATGATCCTGACAGTATCCATCAGCAGCAGCAGCAGTAGCAGAATAGGAGAAAGCAGAAAGCGTTCCTTGTGCTCCAAACTCCCAAAAAAAAGTGTGAAGTAACTTCACCGATAATCGACACCGTGAAGATCGATACTGCGGTTTACCTGAGGCAGGAAGTGGAGATGACGATCGAAAGATTTTGAACAAACTTAGCGGCAGCAGCAGCAGCAGCTAGCAGGTTCGAGTCGACTACAACTCTGTGGAGTTAGCCCAATGGAGAGTAGCCCGGCGTTGGCGTTGGCTACGGAATATACGACGCCACTGCGTCGTCGAGTGAACTCAACAACCGCGCTCCAACTGTCATACGCGGGCGGACAGAAACTCGCGCGCAAGGCCGTCACTCCGTCACTCATTACCGCGCCGAAACGCCGGCCGAACTGGACGGTCGAGCGGCAGCGCACTCAGCATTAAAACGGCCAGTGCGATCCACGGCTAGTGGATCAACGGCAACAACATAAAAATTACACACATTTACACAAGTACAACGGTGACGGGGGCAATAACGATTACTACTAACAACAAGGACGGGAACAACAACAGCAACAACAACAACAACAACAACAACAAAAGGACGGGAACAACAACAGCAACAACAACAACAACAACAACAACAACAACAACAACAACAACAACAACAACAACAACAACAACAACAACAACAACAACAACAACAACAACAACAACGACGACGACGACGACAACGACAACGACAACAACAGCAACAATACCAACAACAACAGCAACAACAACAACAATAACAGCAACAACAACACAAAAGCAAGGCCGGGAGCAGCAGCAGCAACAACGTTCGTAGTAATAATAAATAAAGGCAGCAATGGCGGAAAAGGCCGAAGCAAAACTCTGCCAAGCTACAGACGGTATCTCGTCCGACGGCTCCGTACGTCCATCCCGACGATTCCCGACGTCCCGATTTAACGACCAATGACTCCACAGACAGATACGAACGCTGTTCCAACGTCGGCCAGATTCTCCCTCCGTCTCCTTCTGAGTAGCTTTTGCTCCCTATCTGTCTCTGACTACCTGCTGGCTGGCTCCCTGACGTACCAAGTGAGTGAACGACTAATAAACGGCTCCCTAACTATCACGTGCTCACGGGAAAAAGCGTGAATACGTTTTACACAACGTGCCGCAGCTGATCTTTGGCTGTTTACGTCACCTGCATTTCTGTATGCGTATATATTTATATACACATACTTGCATCATCTGTTTAAATATATATATATATATATATATATATATATATTACCGAGCAAGATGGCTTAGTGGCAAAGCCTTTGCCTTGCATTCGGGAGGCCTGGGTTCGAGACCCAGACCAGCCACTCTTAAATTGGTTTGCATGGTTTCCAACTTAGACAAGGTAAATGCCGGAGTGAATTAAACATCAGCAGAAAAAACCGTACACGGGCATTAGCCTTACGGAAAAAACGTTAAAAAATGTATATACGTATATATATTTTTAGTGCACATATTGGATACATGTGCATTTAGATCTACGGGAAACATGCCGTAAGTCATGTAAAAGAGTAGTAAAATAAAGCGATTTTTGCATTTATTATTTCTCAGCGTAGTTTCCTAGAAGCTCTACAAAGTCTATCCAGGGGAGCGTTACGTAATGTATGTATGCATTAAAAAAAAATTATATAAAATTTAACTTAACTATTAAAATAAATAATAGAATGGGCGCTTTACAAAGTGATCTTTGAATGAAACGCTCTTTTATGTCGTGTCTGCATTTTGCATATATGCACCGCTAAAAATGTATTTATGGAACTATACATCAAAGTTAGCTTAAACATATTTGCTGAGTGAAGATATGGCGTAGTTAATCGCAGAGTATGCAATAGAAATAGACGCAGTTGTCTTCCAACGATAACTTCTACATGCAGATTAGCTATGCGCTGAAAGGCATTGAACAGCGAAACCTTCGCTTCAACGCTGTTAAATTCTAACTATAGGTCACTCGGCCTAAAGGTTTTAAGAGCGATTCATTTAGTAATAATGCAAGTGTACGCCCCAAGACACGAACCCTAATCGCCAGCATTCTCCAGGCAAACCCGAAAATATTTGACTACTATGATCAGGTTGATAACCTTAGCCTTCTGCGCATATGCTTCTCTCAAACCTTCACCAGTGATCTATCAGATTCAATAATTCACTGAAAACACGATAAGGGCGGCATCATATTGTTTGCTGACGATGCCGTCATGTTGAGTCGAGTTAAGTTGGAGTTGCAGCAAAGCATACGTAGTCTGGAGCAGTCTTGCGGAAAAAAGGCCTTCAGACTAAAGAGTCAAGAAAGCTATAAAATTTAGATCCGAAAGATCGCTTGCTCGTCCTGATGGCTTGAGAGTTAAACCTGGCGCAGTTGAACTAGTAAACACCTTCTACTACTTTCGGGTTCACCTTTCCACGAAGGGCACAAGTTTTGGACAACATATCGCCGAATGGATGAGGAAAAGTCTAGTTTCGATGTCGACAATTGCCCCACCCTTAAAAGCTTCAACAGTACTTTGTAGGCAAATTTAAGTTTGTCTTTTGTTTATAGTGCTTGCCAGCAATATGTTCGCATACGGGACGAGAATAGGAAGATGTCGACCCTCCTTGCATTAGAACTCGCTGAAGATAATTCTTTGACAAAGACTAAATTAATTTCCCGGAAGTCCCTTCTTTTCTTTAGTTTAGAGAAAAACATCCTAAATAGAGTTTAAGAAGTTCACGGAAATGTTTGTGGATTGCGAGCAATGGTCACTCATAACTGGCACAGACCCATGCAAGCTAACCGGGATGTTGTGACCAGCTGAATGTATTTATTGGGTATACCCATAAGTATGAACGTCAGGATAAGTTTATAATGTATAAGATATAAATCGAGTAATATAGAAACTGAAAATGAGGTTAAGGTGGCTTGTTAGGATGTATATTTGTAACGCTGTAGTGCTTGATCAACTACAGTATTGACGCAAACAACTAACTAACAATTATGCGTTATTGTATGAAGCAGATCACGGGGGAACGGAAAGCTGGTAATAGAATCGATTACACGGATTTTCCGCTTCGTTCAAAACCGAAATGGGTTTTAAAACGTTTAAAAATTAGTTGCCAGTCTGGTATTGAGATACGTCGAAATTGTTGCAGAGTGTTGTCCTAAAAATATTTAAAAAGTCGCACGGAATGCCTCTGGCGTTGTTGCTGAACAACAAACATTTAGTCCGCTGTGGTTTTAAAACTATTAGCTAAGTTCTATAGGGTAGACCCATGATTTATGTCCCCGTGATCACAATATTGGTACGTCTATCTGAGGGCGTCCCTTGCATATGTGACTTTGTCGGAGAGACTTAACTTGTCCCTTTCATCTTCAATAAGAGACGCCAGGATCCACAAAAAAATACGCTGCACCACAGACAGATCGGATTTATATATATATATATATATATATATATATATATATATATATATATATATATATATACTAGAGCGTATATATATGACGTGTGATATAGTTTAACTACAATTGTGCGCTATATGTAAAATGTCGTTCAGTATAGGTGGTTATGTTAAAGAAATGGCGGGACACAACTTTCCTCGGAAAGTATTAGCTGCGAATAAAAATCTAGAGTATCACGAACGTCTCTGATTACTATAATTATGATTTTTCTTATTGATTGATATCTAGCATTATATGATAGCAGTCGTTTTTAAGTGACATCGACGAATAGATTACGTTACTCATTGCTCATTATTATGGCTGTGTAATTAATTAACTTCACTAGTAGATTCGAGTGAAAAGTGACGTAACGTTTGCAGTACGAATTAATGGAGAAATAATAAAATAATTGTCATAAAATAATATTAATTTTGTAGACAATTTGCGCTCAAAAATGTGCGAATTACTATTAATTATCTACCTATTTTAAGCTCCTTGGGCAAACAGAATAAAGTTGCCGAAGCCATAACCTCGAGCTGCGGCAGAGCTTTTCATGTTCATCTTTATCCAGATCATATGAACCTTGAATATGCTTGGATCTAATCATATATTTATGTTTATATGCTTATATCCAAGCATATAAACATGTGTTTATATCCAAGTAAATGCATATACATTACTTATTCTCCCATAGGTTCACAGCGTGATATCGCCCTTTAGGTGAGGCGTCGTTATATATAGAGCTTTCTTATACATATGCTATGATACTGAATAGCTACGATAACTTTTACGTGACATTCAGATTATATACAGCCATATTTGATGTAATGTTGACTATAATTATGATGCCTATTTAGGCCTTAGGTGGTCTAATATTTACGCCTACCTTGTCTAATCTATATGGCAACTAATCGCAATATAATTGAGCAAGCAAAAGTTGATCGTCATCCGTAGACGATACCGGCAACGGTTGACGTAAAAAACGAATCGCTCTTAAAAACAAATTACGCTGGTTACTAGGTAACACTGCTATGTGCATGGCCTGGAACTAAACGACATAATCTCTTGTAGTACAGAGAATATTGCAAATTACGACACAGTTTACTGCAGCTTAGTAAACTTTTGAAACACGCACCGACCTGGCGACAAAGCATAAGTTGTCGCGCAAGCAAACCTAACTTTTTTTCTAACCTCTTCAATTTGGGCAGTAATCGGGTTAGCTTAATTTAGTATAGTGCTTGTCTGCAATATGTTTGCATGGAAGGCGACGAACAAGAATAAGATGTCGATTCTACTTGTTACTATTGGAAGTGGCCAAAGTCACTCACAGATCCTGGCAGTCATGTCTACATTATTCCACAACAACTCGATTGTTGTCGATTAACAACTTGCCGACGCACGCGGTGGTGAGACCTATTATTTTGGGTAACGCGGTTTGAAGCTGTAATTGTTGGCTAGCAGTTACTGCAAGTGACAGTTTACAAGCGCAATTCAGCGCAAGCAGAATCCAAAATGAAACCAGCACAAAGTAAAGGAGAAAAACCTCTGACCGAAAAAACCTCGTCTCCTCGGCACCTTGCACCTCAGCACCGTGGCAGCTCGAGAGCTCGTTGAAGTCGCTGTTCGTGTCGGCTCAGGTTCAACTGCTCACCTGTGTCGTGGTCGCGTGATCTCCACTTGAGGTAGGTGAAGAGGCACGCAGGTCGCGAGGGGTCGTCGCGCCAAAGTGATCCTGTCGAGATTTACTCGAACGGCGGCAACGTAATTGCGACAAACTCGTGTAGTGGAAAAATACGCTCTCACACACACACACACAGATACACAGCCGGACCTACAGAATAATATAGCACATATGCACACATAGATACATAAATGCACACATATTTACACATACACACAAGTATGACTGACTACCAGCACACATTCATGGCCAGCTGTGGGCTTAAGGTCTTGGAGGAAAAGGTTCGAGATACGGGTCGTGTGCGTATTGCGGGTCGTCGTCGACCAACGCCACGGCCGGAGCCTGTGCATGAGTTCGTTCACCAACGTAGACATTCGCCGCCGCCGCCGCAGAACATGAACATGCGGGCGAATCGACGGACAGGTGTCGTACGCACAGACCAGCAAAAGGTCAAGAATAACAAGAACAACAACAACAACAACGAGAATAGCAACAAAAACGACAACAAGAGCAGCAACGACAGCAACAACAGAAGCAACGACAGCAACAACAACAACAGAAATAGCAGTAACAATAGAGGACAGCACAATTAGCAGCACAATTAGCGGAAGTGGAACTCGTTCCCATTGAGAAAGTGTGCATACAAGCACAAACGAGAAGGAAGAGCTATTATACGAGCAATAATGGAAAATAATTCGGCCAGCATAATCGCCACTACAACCACCGCGGCCAGCATCTATTTATATAATACATCATCTGTCGTCACCCGGGTGCCTTAACCGACCATGGCCCCCATTATGATAGCCGAACTTGCAAGACCCAATCCTTTTTAAGTGCCAATCGTTTTGCCTTCAATTAATTGGCTTTATTTTGTCGTTGCTATTATTATTGTTATTATTATTCGCTCGCCACGACTCAATTTTTTTCTGTTTTGGCTACAAACAGTACAACACTGTGGGCTCTTGATATATTTCTTTCCGAAGAATTTTACCACCCGCAAACATTCTGAGTTTTTAAACTTCTCCTTTTAATCTCTTCTCTCCACTAGAGCCCATAAATAAAGCATTTACTTAGCATAGGAGGCGATTTAGGCTACCTACGTCATGGGATAGCTAGAGCCCTCTCCTAATGGGGTTGCTTTAGTACTTCGAGAAAGAAACGTAATCCTAATATAATTGAGTCTGTTCGGCCGCCATTAGCATCCGACCCAATCCTAAAAATCCCTGCTCTCTTACCATTAGAGGAATTTATAGCTACAGAAGTACGAGGCCTTCTCAAAGAGGAACGAACCGAAAAACAATAAGCAGCCTTCATGCAAACGCCAGAGCGCACCTACTCTGAAACGCCTTAATAAAGCAAACACCCTAGGAAACAAGGCTCTTACAAGGCTCATATTGCCACCAAATAAGATCATCAAGCCCTCTGCAAGATGCAATTACTTAGAGACGGGAAATGATCCTCCTATAGAATCAAGCCATCCTGGCAGATGAGAAGAGGTCCGCTAAGTATGGGACGCCAGAAACGGCATTCAGCATTAGACCTCTCAAGGAAACCTAAGGCAGGCGGGACACACATGACGTAGTGAGAACCGGTGCCGAGTCGTCAAGATGTCTTAGTTGAGACCTTACGGCCAGGGAGTGCACTGCAGCGCGGCAAACCCAACATCGGTGTTTCAGATGCAGGAGTAATGGCACGTCCTAAAGAGATGCACGGTCACCACGAGATGCTATGCATGTAACACACACGGACACTACAGATTACGAGACATACTTTCACGAAAACCGCAAATAAATTGATCTGAAACATTAATGTACTGTAAATAAACATCTGCGGAGGTCTTGATCTCCACGACCTGGCATCTCAGTTCGCGGCCGAAAATAATATAGAAGTCATACTACTCTTCAAAAAACCTTTACGATAAAGCTTTCCCAACCCTGGACTCACGTTTCTCTTCGATCAAGGTATCCCTACAGGAACATCTTCGATCTTAGTCGGACAGGGCACGATTCGTACGATTAATTTAGTATGCATTTCGTTGAGTTTCACCTTAGATGAATGTATTGAATATCTATACCTCAGCATGAGCATTCGCGGCCACCGGAATACGATTGTGGGACAGGAATTCAATGCGGTCCACAGTCGTTGGCAAAGCAGCTTTGCCGAATTGAGATACACTTCATGAACACACCGGAGATCATCGTTAGATCTGACATTTGCATCAGAAGGAATAATTAATCAAATAGCCGAGTGAAGAATGCATGAGAAACAAGAAATCCGACCTATCCGACTAACTCTAAGTAGGTTTCTCCGTCACGTAAAATACCTCCTAGCTCTTATTTTCCACATAAAGGCAACGTTTTTCAGTCTGAATTACACCCGCCTACAGAAAGTCTTCAAAATAAGAGCAGCTCACCTCATTCAGTACACGCCGGTGCAAATCTGTGCACTGCTCAAAAAAGCCTGCCGAAAATCCAGCTTCCGTTCACATCTTAAGATAGCCAGTCGCTCCCCTCGTGATACTGGTTAAATAGCCAGATCGCCAAAAGGCCAAAAATTCCACCTCTTGTGACAAATATGCAGCGAGAGACGAGTCGAAACGCCTCTATCGATGGGAGGAATACAGAGACTTTACCTTAAGGCCGGTTTCAATTCAAAATATTAGAATCATGGCCAAGCGCATACAGTTCTACGCATACAAAACTATTCAAATAAGTAGTGAATAACGTATAAAATACTAATCGCACATTGCATTGCAGTGTCATCGAGCGCGTCACCTCTATGGTAGAGGCGTTCCTATGTTTTGACTTGATAAACACTAAGAAGACCAAAGCCATGAAATTTAGAAGTGGAAGTCGATTGGCTGCCAGAGACGTTATACGTTGCTGCGACCAGCCGTTGGAGTTCTTTAACTTGTTGCTTTTTCTCTAATGTGACCTTCAGCTCTAGTACATGGAAACGACGTTCACAGCGCATATAAACGAAACGATTGCCAATGGCTCTTTAGAGAAAAGTAGGCAATGTCCGAAGGCTGTCCGTTTTTTGCAGTGATGCTTTTCATGCTAAAGATTGCTTCAGGGTAGATATATAACCTTGAGGCAGGGAAACACGGCAGGGAAATTCAAACAACTTCTGAGTTGTTTTTCAGTATGTACGCAGCGAGTGCTTTGCTTGTCGATGCGATCAAGGAGCCACTTTGTGCATATCAGTGTTATGTTGCCCAGCTACTGACACATTTTGACTAAGCTAAAAATGCAATGTACAGTACCCTACTTCGAAGTGGGAAACTAAAGTTGAACACACGACACGGGAATGTTAAGGGTTTGGACGTATTTAATGCCGTGCACTTTTGGCCTGGTGCCACGTATATGTACACCAGGCGCATTGTGCATGGTTATTACTACCTGGTATGTTTAAACGCCGCCTTTCACGAGAAGTATGCGTTGTGTACGTGCCGGTTCTGCCTGCAGAGCTGTATCATGTACCCTGTAGTGGAATGCTACCAAGTACCATGTAGTGGAATTCCACACACACACATAACGCACAGAGAAATGCGTTACGAGAAAGCCGCCTGCATTGTCTGACCACGCTCCTGTGGGAACGTACGACTGGGAACGTACGGGCTGTAACACACAGCCTTCTCAAGCAGACACATGGTCTTATCTTACCCAACATTGCACGGCCTTCACAGCAGCCATGCAAGTCTATTCCAAGTCCTATCTAAACAGACTTCGTGGGACCCAAGGGTCGACGAGCCAGCCTCGAGATGTTTCTTGATCAACGCCCGGACGCAGCTACTTCTAATCATAATAGTGGCACGCAACCCAGCCGGACCATCCTGGAAAATGGTCTGGCTTAAGCATGGCCGGCTCGCTTACCTACTCGCGCGAGCTGACTACTCCGTATGCCGTATGTGCAATTCTGGAGCGGCTGAAGGCCTAATACACGGTCAGAAATGCTGTGCTTTCCCAACACTGACCGAGAGAGGTACTCTCTCCGAACCTAATACTAAAAAGTCTCCTGACATGCCAGGCTCTTGTAAAGGTGCTTCTCAAAAGCCATATTTATGATATATAATAAGAGGATTTGTAGACATGATTTCAGAGGAAAACGTAACTGCTGCTCAACGCTTAGCTCTACAAGTCAAGCAGCTCTCAATGTCGAGTCAATGTAGCGTGGTGAAGTAACCTCAAGAAGAAAGTACTGCGGTCATACTAAACAAATATATATATATATATATATATATATATATATATATATTCAGGGGCCGGATCGGCGTGCTCTTTAGAACTTTATTTACCTTTTAGAACTTCTAAAAATTATACTTTAACCCCAGGAACTTCCGGTCTGCTTTACTTAGATGGGCCATTTCTGAATTCATAATTTTTTGTCAATTGTATCAGCGTTTGCTGTATGAGTTTGTTTCAAAGAAATAAAGAATACCAGATTTGGCGATATTTAAGGAGACGAAAATAGAGGAGCATGGAACCTGTATCAAGTTTTGTGTTAAGCAGCAAATCATGTTTCTAAAGTAGTGGAACTTTTGCGAGCTGCTTATGGTGATCAAGCAGTGTTCCAGGACACTGTGTATAGGTCGTACCGTCGATTTTGCGACGGACGCGAAGACAACAACACGACCTCCGTTCGGGAAGTCCTTCGACGTAATAAACAGTTCGTGGTATTGCACTCAAGAGTCACCGATTTACTATTAGGGAGATAGGTAAGGAATTTAAGGTATGTTAGATATCAGTTGTAACAGTGTTGACCTATATTTATGTGTCGGAAGACTGGCTACGGAGTTCGTTCCAAAATTGTAGATTTTCCAGCAAATTAACGACCGTTGGGAATTGTCCGAAATTAACCTTAAGGCGAGAACAGAACAGTCTGGATTGCTTCAGAGAGTGATTACAGGAGCCAAGTCATGAGTATGGGATTACGACATCGAGTCGAAAGCCCACTTCTCTCACTGGAGCCTCCAAGCAGAGCGTCGAACGAGTAAATGCAGACAGGGCAGATCCATCACCAAGGTGATTTCACTGCTTTTTGGGACTTCCACGAATGTATGTCACTTGGTTTTATAGTCCATAAAAATCCTACAACAAACTTTTAAGTGTATTGCGCGCAAACATCCGACGCAAGAGACCTGAACTCTGGGCAAACAACTTTTGGATTCTACAACACGACACACACAATAGGGCGCACATCGGTGCTGATTTTAGATTATTTAATGAAAAATTATATTTATATATTTCTGCTAATAATAATAATAATATTTCTTTTCTCTCTCAGTCTGAGAAGAATTGGCACAAGTGCTTTGCAGCGGACGGGAGCTATTTTAAAGATAACAAAAATACTTTAGAAGATAATACACAAAAATCTAAGTATTTTTTTATTATAAATATGTATCAGAACTTTCCGATTCGCCCCAAATATATAAATCTATATATATATATATATATATATATATAATATATATATATATATATATATATATATATATATATATATATTTACAAACATATCAGTTCTGATGTATGTGACCTCACCAACCATTCATTTATTCCGATATTGGTGGCACATTAGTGTTATCAGTAGCATCATCGTTTTTTATACGGTGTAATACTTTGCCTACGGTTTGCATGTGTACCTAGAGCACACTTTGTGAAACGTCTCAAGGTTGCATGTATATATATATATATATATGGGATTTATTCGTTAGGACGCAGGGGAGAACATTTGTCTCCCACGAGCTTGTACACTTGTTACGTATCAGCCCTCTGATCGCCCAGCTCAGCGGGTGCCAAAACTTGCGGCCGTGGCCCCGTTGGCCATTGAAGCAGAGCCTCTGTCGTTCGTTCTCCTCAGATATTTTCTTCCCTGTGGCTAGGGTGAATGCTCTTCCAAGGGCTGTAATCTACTTTCTAGTAATAGAGCCCAGTGCCTCTAACGTGTCATATATATATATATATATATATATATACAGGGTCATTCATATTGTTGTGCACGCATTTCTAGGTTTGATAGAACTCGGCAAGAAAATAAGTTTTCCCTATGGAGGGAAGACGTGGAAACGTCTTGTTTAGGAGAGAGAGTGAAGTTTATAAAAGTAGTTTTTCTGCCTTTTTTTTCCTACATAGTTGTGCGAAATCTCTGTTTGCGGGAGAACCACTCAACGCATGAAGGAACCGATTACACCGGCGTGTTCGACGGAAAATGCTGAGACACCTCACTAGCTTGCGTAGCAAAAAGCTAATACCCAGATTAAGGAAAGTCATGAAAAGTCGATATTTTACGTTAACGCCTTTTCATGAAAAATCGTAAAATTTTTCCATTGCGACCAAATATGTACGTCCGAAAGACCACTCTCACGCAATAGCAAATTTAATGCCCATCATTTTCGTATCAAGGTGATGGTGCTGCGTTACGTAGTTGTCAAGTCAAGTTTTACGTGCAAGTTTTCACGTTCAGAGCCGTAAAAATTTGCCAAGACGTTTCCGCCCCTCCTTCCACTAGGAAAATGTATTCTCTTGTTGAGTTCTACTAAACCTCAAAATATGTACCTAACTTTCTCATACGCCCTATGGAAATATGCATGCCTTCGCTTTCGATATGGCTATCGAAAAAGCTTAGTGACTTGACAACTACGTAACGCAGCACCATCACCTTGATACGAAAATTATGGGCATTAAATTTGCTATTGCGTGAGAGTGGTCTTTCAGACGTACATTTTTGGTCGCAATAGAAAAATGTTACGATTTTTCATGAAAAGGCGTTAACGTAAAATATCAACTTTTTATGACTTTCCTTAATCTGGGTATTAGCTTTTTGCTACGCAGCTAGTGAAGTGTCTTCCGAACACGCCGGTGTAATCGGTTCCTTCATGCGTTGAGTGGTTCTCCCGCAAACAGAGATTTCGCACAACTATGTAGGAAAAAAAAGGCAGAAAAACTACTTTTATAAACTTCACTCTATCTCCTAAACAAGACGTTTCCACGTCTTCCCTCCATAGGGAAAACTTATTTTCTTGCCGAGTTCTATCAAACCTCGAAATGCGTGCACAACAATATATATATCGCAGACACGGGCGATAGCCTTTTCTGCAAAATTACCTAAATAGTTATAATTGTTTGAATGTTTGAATAATGGAAATTTCAAGCTCAATGAAGAGTTATTGAACTTAAATAAATTTGCCGTCCGGAGAAGACGGTCCCATAAAAAAAAATATATATATATATATATATATGAAACAAACACGAGAAGTGAGAAAATGAAATTAAGCTTTGTTGAACATAATACAAGTCTCTAATTTGCTTTCTAGCGATAGAGCCCAGTCGCTCTAACGTTATGTATATATATATATAAATATATGACACAAACACGAGAAGTGAAAGCATGAAATTAAGCTTTGTTGAACACAATACAATCTGGTGAATATAGAGAAAAAACGTACACAGTCAATGATGCATCAGCATTTATTATGTATATTCATTTTATCAGACGTACAACGTTAATTATGACAATAGTGAACCGATTCAAAACGTATGCTGCCTGCAGCAACCCCTTTTCGCCTGATGCTAAAATGTAGAAGGCGACTCTTAACATCATTCAAGTTTCATAAACACAATCGTGTTTAAACAGATCGCGACGCAAACTTTGTTGTTCCGTGCAGATAGTCGACTGATATCCATCTAACATGTATTCTATCCGCGATATCCGCTCGGCGCTCGACGGTTGATACCGATAATGGTATCGGAGATCACGAAATGCTCGAAATTTCGCTCGCACAAAAGGCACGCGCTTCCAGCGAGCTACCGAGTACTTGCTGATGTACTTGCAATGGTCTCACCGTACCAGATTGTTTGCCGACTATGTCAGCCAGGCCTATGCTATCTGGTAGGAGGGCTCTCAGAAGGTCACGACGAACGACAACGCTAGCGCTTTTCAAGCAGCTGTGGAACTCCGTTCTCGAACACTTCGTAGAGTTTCGACATCAAGTCGTTGATGGCCGGCACCAGTTCTTGGTTCGACGGCCGCTTGACGTCTTGGAAGCTTTTGGCGGTCCGGGCCGCGTTGTAGAAGATGCCCTTGTCCGTCTTGACGATGCCAGCCTGATCGTAGATGCCGGGCGCGTAGTTGAACGCGCCGAGTCCGGTGGCCAGCATGGCGCCCATCCCGCCGAGGAACACCATCGAGCCGACGGCGGCTCCGGCGCCGGCCAAAGCCTTGCCCACCGCGACAACGTCGGTGTTGAGCGATTTCGAAAGTTCGCGCGCCACCCGACCGCCGGCCGCCGCCAGATCCGACACGTTGACGGCTCGCGAGAACCGCTGCAGCTGTTGCAGGTGGTGCAGCTGACCCTGGAGTTGGCCGAGACCCTGTAGAGCCGCTCCTACCTGGCCCACGGGCCCGCCAACGGTGCTGAACGCCGCAAACGGACTAGCCACGCCGTGGGCGCCAATCAGCAGCATCGTCGTCGTGGTGGCCAACACCAGCACCCCGACTGGATGCGTATGTAGAAGCTGCATGCTGCTCGCCGAGCGCTAATTGGGCGCCTCTGACACTATTGATAGGCGCCTCAAGAGCCTCAAGAAAATTCGGCCCGGCAAAGAGCCCTGCTTTCAACGGCGAATATGACTTGAGCTTATACTCATGCAGGAACACCCTCACGCACACATACACAAACACGCTTGACGATGCACTATGGACGCCGCCTATAGCGTATCTTAGCCCCTCAGGACTAGAGGCCTGGTGTATCTAAAACCAATTTGGCGCGTACTTTGGCGTAGTAGGGTAGGCAAACAAAACGACAAGCAGGGAATGCGATGAGATGCGGTGAGCTGAGCTGAGATGAGGTGAGGTGAAGTGAGATGAGATGAGGTAAGTAGAGATGCCGATGGGAGAATCCCAGTTTGGGTTCCCTTTGTTGTTCCCTGTCGACTAGCTGTGGGTTTGGGAGTAAGGCGGCCGGTCCTCGTCTGTGGTTCGTCTGTGCATTTGTGCGCGGCCGTACGTTAACCGACAAGAGCTGTCACACTGCGGTCGTCAGCTAAGAAGTGACGCCTTTATAGCCGAGCAGCCAAGCATTAGTGAGGGGCCGCGTCGCAGCGCGTGCTGCGGCCGCCAGCCAGCCTTTCGCTTGGATCGGCCTGCCCGTCCATCGCCCCACTGGTTGACGCGACTCGTCTTGTTGTCCGGAAGCTCCGATGCCCCCAGTCCGCCCGTGGGACCGAGGGTTGTCCCGGACCGGGGGTGGGGCGCTTTGTTTGGGCGCCGAGCGCCTCATCATCAGCGTAACAGTGGCCCGCGCAGTGGTTCCCGCCTTCTGCTTCTGCTGCCGTTGACGCTGCTACTGTTGTTTCTCCAGCTGCCCCTCTTTCCATTGGCGTCTTTGTTGTCGCAGCAGCAGCAGCATCATTGAGGCAACGTGAGTTCCTCGATGCCGGCTGCCAGATAAGGTGCCCACCCTGCTTGATGTTTTGTCTGTATGTTCGCTCGTCTGTCTGTCTGTCTGTCCGTTCGTCTGCTTGTCTGCTTAGCCATATATCTATCTTTCTATCTATCTATCATCTTTGTATCTATCTGTCTGCTTGCCAAACTACACTGAGAGACAGTTAGCAGCTCTCTTTAGCTTCTCGCTAGGCACTCGATTGTTCCCCTGTATGTCGCGTTCGCCGTCTCTCGCGCTGCGATACGCACGCCTCTTGGCAGGCATTCTCTCATCTCGTTTCTTCCCCTCGATTCGATTGATTTCCCTCTCTAAGAAGCAGACGCTCTGAAGCCGCAAGGCCTTCGGCGACGAACATCAGATTGGCCATCGTCTTCGACCGTGTCGCGAACAGCAGCAGCAGCAGCAACAACAACAACAACAACGGGCTTTTTCTTAGCTTTACGAGCACCGCTGACTTCGTGCCAGCAGAAGCACCACCAAGCGCAGTAGCATCAACGACAACAACAACAGCAATATCGTCATTAACAACAGCAACGACAGCAACAACAACAACAACAACAACAACAATCACAACATCATCGTTAACAACAGCCACGACAGCTACAGCATTGTAGGCGAGGTTTGCTTTTTCTTCGTGTTTTTCTTTTGTTCCATCTGATTCTCTCTGCTGCTTTATCTCGTTCAGCTTCTCGGACTTCGACGTTTATACCCCCCCCCCCCGCTTCTTTTCCCCGATTTGCCCCATCGCCGCTTTTTCCACCCTATCTGTTTCGTCTACTCTATTGAGTAGAACGGTAAATTTGTCCGAAATAGCCAGGTCATGACATCGTTACACGGTGGGGGTAGTCGCCGTAATAGTCAATGGTAGCCGCGGTCTTCCTCGCTGTCTACCATTGACACGTCAACGTAGGCGGGACACTCAACGTCATCACCATCACCCCCATACTTTCTCTCCCTCTCTATTTAAAAAAAATATATATATATATATATATCACCCCTGTCTCTCTCTCGCCGCTTTCTCTCTTCTTTTTCTCACGCTCTGTGTTATTCTCCTGTATATCTGGTCTGTCATCAGAGATATTCGTTCTGTTCTTTTATTATCGAAGGATAAAAACCTTCGAATGCTACGAAATTCCTACATAGATTGCAATGCATTGTCGTTGCTGTCGTATCGTTGAGGCTTATTTTCCGGCCTCTCGTCGTTCCTTAACAAGTACACTTTATTTCCGTTCCGCTTATTTCCTAAATATTACAATCTAGTATTTTATTACATCACATTGGTTGGTACTGTTACACAATTCGAAACGATTAAAATGTTCTTATGTATTTACTATCGGCTTAAGGCCCTGATGAGTCTTTTGGTTTGGTCAAGCGCGTTTTTTCGAATATTATGTTGGTATTGTTCCTTTGGCGTTGCTAGTGTTGCTATTGTTGTTGCTGCTTCTTCTTGGTGTTGCTGTTATTGTTACTATCGTAGGTATTGTGTTGTTGTTAGTGCATTAAGAGTTAACAACAACAACAATAGTAGTAGTCGTAATCTTTACAAGACGTTGTTGTTGCTGTTGTTATTGTTATTACTATGAATGTGACGTGGGCGTACACATATGTGCTTGTCTGTGCAGTTGCGTCTGGGCGGCTGCGTCTTGGGGGCAGTAGGTAGATATGCAGAAGAGCCATGCAGCAAAAACTAATGTAGTCAACGCCCCGTACCGCCCTTGCTACATGTCGCCGATATTATCGTTATCATTATCATCATCATGGAAATATCAAGGACTGTACCGTGACTGCTAGAAGGGAATGAAGTCAGCTGAATAAAAGTCGTTGTTGTTGTTGTCGCTATTGTCGTTGTTGTTGTTGTTGTTGTTAATGTCGGTGTTGTTGTCGGTGTTGTTGTTGTCGCTGTTGTTGTCGCTGTTGTTGTTGTCGCTGTTGTTGTTGTCGCTGTTGTTGTTGTTGTTGTCGCTGTTGTTGTTGTCGCTGTTGTTGTTGTTGTCGTCGCTGTTGTTGTCGCTGCTGTTGTCGTTGGGGTCGCTGATGATTTCGTCACCGACGTCATTGTCATAGTCCGCCTGCTCCATGCGGTCGTCCATGGTCGGTCCCGCCCGTTGGGCTGCCAGATCACCCGCCCGCACGTTCCCTCGGTCGCTGTTATCCCTCGTCGTTGTTCGATGCCACGCATGTTCTCTACTCATCCAGATCGCATCGCCACGTTCTTCAGCCGCCATCGCCATCATCATCATCCTCATCATCCATCCATCCATTCAGGTCGGTCGGTCGGATTTTTGTTGTTCGCTTCTCCACGCCTCCAAAACCTCCTTCTCCTCATCGTCGTCGTCGTCGTCGTCTTCATCATGATCGTTCCTCGTTGATTGACATCGTCATCATCTTCCACCCACTGGCTTCCGCTCGCTATGGCTGTGTTTGCTGCAGCCGGGTTGTTGTTGTTGTTTCAAATGTGCGTTGCAAATGTGCTGCCCCCTTCAAGGCCGTGTTCGCCATTGTTGTTATTGTTGTTACTGTTGTTGTTACGGTTGTTTTTGCTGTTGTTGTTATTACGGTTATTTTTGCTGTTATTATTGTGAGCGACGGCAATCGGCAACAGGCAGCCACCGCAACGAACGTACTTTGCCAGTTCACAGCTCTTGTAAGCTGTTGCCGTCGGGAAGAGCGTGTTGTATTGTATCGTCTATTAAGACACCTAGGTAATGACATATATATATATATATATATATATATATATATATATATATATATATATATATATATATATGTATATATATATACTGCTATATATATATATATATATATATATATATTTATATACTACTCGAGACGCAAGGCTATTGATTGACCATACTCCAGGGCACTGGGTTGGTTGAACGACATCGAGGGCAAGGACCTTCGCAAGCACATACACACGCATATATATAGATATATAGACATGGGTGTCGCACACATATATATATATCAGTGTGGTTATCTGCCTGCCTGCAGCACGCGTGAGAAAATTGCTGACCTAAATGGATGCTATTCTAGCGTGCATGCAAATGATAGGGGTCGCTAAAACTAAAGTCGTAAGGCGGTGGTTGCCTTTCACCCCAGACCAACTGCATCCCTCATCAATATGTCGTTTCGTTTCGAGCCATCTGTTCAGCGCAAGTGCACTATATGTGTATGTATATATAGATACAGATCTATATATATATATATATATATATATATATATATATATATATATGTATATGATGGCTTGAAATGTTGCATGCACAACACATACACCAAAATATGCTATATGTATGTATTATATATGTGTAAAAAAACAGCAGTAGAGACAAAACAAATCTAAACCTCCACCTCCGTCACAGCGGTCAACTACGGGCGTATATTGCGGTATTTTTTTAGTGTTGTTGTGGTATTGGCCTTGCATTGTGGGCAATTAGATTGCGAGGAAAAGACGCCTCAAGATTAGTCTCGTGACCATGGTTCACCAGTCTTAGTTTAACCCAAACGCGTTGGCTTTTTGTGTTAAATCGTGTACGAATACACGACAGTCTACCAAATTCTATTACAACAATAAAACCCATGCGCATAAGAACTTTTACTATTGACGCACTCCTATATATATATATATATATATATATATAATTTGTAATCAAGGAGGTGTTATATATACATTTAATCGTAAACAGTATGATGTGCGCGTCAGGCTGGTTTCTTTATGACTGGCTCTCTAAAAATAGTGACTGAAGTTAGATAGGCGTTATGAAATGAGCATCGCTCGTAACCTAACTCCCCTGATCCCTCACAATATCTACCGAAGGAGCACAGTCGAGTTGAGTTTCTATTCTGTCCTCTATGGCCATCACGTCTTATAACAGCACAGCTTGAGTTGCAATAGACGCGGTTGCATACGATATTAGCAAAACACCAAACAAAGGCAAAGCCCTCGATGGTTCGCTACAGTGTTATGTTCGCAGAGTAGGGTTTAACGAAACAGTAAATCTTTAAGCCTTCTGCATATTCAAGGTCTTTGACCTCGGCTGGCAAGTAGACAGTATTCTATGACCAAAACATAGATTAGATATTACAGCGGCAAGGCGCGATTCCGCTATACAAGTCCAGTTGGGAAAACCCGAAGAAGCTTCATAAAACAAACGTTATCAATTTGAACGTCTAGGTATTGATTTTAAAGATAGGGCCATACCCATGTAACCAACCCTTTGACGGAGAATGTCCAAGTTAGTTGAACATTTGTATGTAGAAGCCGGTCGTGATTGACATGGTTTAAAGCGCTTTCCTGCTCGAGAGGTTTGAAGATTAAAGAGAAAAATTTATTGAATGGGACTCACGTTGTTGCTCCTAATGATCTTGTAGAATGCGGACGCTCTTGAATTACGGTCCATCTACGAAACGTTTCAGGACAAGACCGAAGCCGAATTTAGTATCAAAGGGCCACGACCAAAGCAAACCCCCGCAACTGACGATGTGCGACTCGGTTTCGCTTGTAGCAGGATGCGTCGACTTTAAGCAGCCACCAATTTGGGCGCCTCGATACAGGATAAATCAATGCTGCTCGTTGGCTGAATATTGTACGTGCACTCAACGATACGACAAATGCGACAGTTGTATATATATATATATATATATATATATATATATATATATATATATATATATATATAGGTGTGTATATATATACGCTCTTGGCGAGCCATAGTGAGAAGACGGCGATGATCGTTACACTGAGAAATGTAAGTTAACTTACGGCGCGATAAATAGCCAACTATTTTTTTAACTTAATGGGGGTTGGATGGTAATGCACCATCTATTTTTGTCGAGACATCTGTGCTCCCCGTTTTTTCCGATCAAGGTATATTTTTATCCACTCCGACATTCACCTTGCTAAATTGGAAACCATAAAAAACAATTTAGGAGTGGCCGGTCTGGGTTTCGAACCCAGGCCTCCCGAATGCAAGGCAAAGGCTTTTGCCACTAAGCCATCTTGCTCGGTTTTTAAGCTATATATATTTTTATTGGTTAAAATATGTTAGTCTATATATAGATGCAAACGAAAATGCAAAGGTAGCAACAATTATGCATCTAACTTGCCTATTTTACGATATCAACTTTTTTTTTTTAATGCTGAAACCTCTTAGCATTAATATGGGGGATTACGGGAATCGTGATGTACATGCGTCACCACAGCCAGTGACTAGTGTGGGACTCACAAACTCACTAACACCCGCCTCCCCCCCACCCCCAGGGAACGGTAACTGCTAGGAATTGCTTCGTATCCATGGGAGTGGCCAGTTTGCCTCTCCTCCCTACTCCAGCCTTCCTACAGTCGCCCTAGCCCGCTTTGGTGCAGGGCGGCGACTTCAAGAAGGCCGTTGACACCTTCCGCAGCCCGATATCAACCTGACTTATAAATAGTGTTACTAAGAATAAGAAAATTATTGTGTAGCGTATATGTTTGCTCAGCAAGTTCACGTTAACGAGCTCTATTATGTATTACCTCGAAACCTCGAAGCAAGAAACTTGACATTATATGCTTTATTTTTGTTGTGGAAATTTTGTGGATCACCAAATGTCGACCGTATATTTTATTATATGTGTGGAGGAGGAATGAAATTAAGGTTACGCACAGTCGAGCCCGGTGGCGTGATGCATTCGCCTGCGTCTTGCGAGGGTCAGCCCGATAAAGTTTAAAGTTACGCACCGTCACTGCTGGACTAAAGAGCCCAGAACAGTGTTGGATTCAGCCCCGACTAGCCGAATTCCTAGCCACTTCGCCCTGTCCCAATCTTCACATAATACTTCAATACTTTTATTCCTACCCTGTCTTTTCTGCTTGCGGGGAGAAACCTAAGCCTCTAAATCGGCTGCGTCGAGTGCCTTGAGACGCCATAGGATCGATCCTGCGCCCTTCGTAGCATTTGTTTCGCCTTCCTTGTCTTCAGAGTCGCCCTTACCCAAGCTAGCGCTCCAAGTAAAGCTATGAATTCCGCGGCCGTCATCAGGATTGCCCTTGTGCGAGCTCGGAGCCCTAGAGGTTCGGTTGGACCTTAAATTTTACTTACACTGCCCTGGAGGTTCAGTTGGACCCTTACTTACACTGCCCCGACTGCTTTTGTCATTGCCTTTTTGTTCATCAATGCATCGAGTGTGCCCACGAGGTAGCTGACTTCATTTGCCACTTCAACGTTCTGACTATTAAGCTGTAAAGTGAGCGGGCGAATCCTCTTTCTTTGTGTAAAGACTATTGTTTTGCTTTTTTTCCGAAACCAAAGGAACGCTGCGTTCACCCAATCTGACGTCAGGTGCACGGCTTTGTTCATGATGACGCTGTTAAAGGTGTCTTTTTTGCTTAAGATACACGCTGTTGGTATATATTATCGCGCACACCTCTACGAGTAGTGCTTGTATGCCTTCTCCAGTTTTAGACGAGCTCTTTTCTTCCTAAGTTCTTCCATGGACGTTGACCTCTCTGTAAATCTGCATGGCTTCTTAACGTGGATGAAGGGGATAGTGGTTGGAACTTTTTTATCCTCAGCCTTGTCTTAATGCAATAATGGTCGCTGAGGTTTCCCTCTTCCACTAGAACTTTCCAACTTATAGCTGTACGTCGTTATTATTATTATTATTATTATTATTATTATTATATTATTATTATATATTATTATTATTATTATTATTATTATTATTATTATTATTATCATGTGGATTTATATAGTTGTATATAATCTCTTTCCGATTCTTATTGTTCGCGTAGATATATTCTGTAAGCAAAAATATATTCGGTAATATTAAGGCTATGAGACATGGTTCTTACCGAATATTGCTGGTAAACTTGCAATAGTCATGTTATCACTACGTCACATTGCTATATAAAAATGCCATTTGCGATATTCCAAACGCGCGATTGAGGCTCTCAAGAATATCGGGCGAGGATTACAATCCGAAATACATATATATATATATATATATATATATATATATATATATATATATATATTATTAAGTGTAGCAAAATATACATTTGTGATGTAAGAACGTGTGCACAGCCCGCTGGGGCATAACTCAAGGCACTAGGTCCACTTGGGCTGGTCCACCTAGCCAGGGTACCTCTCACCGAAGCGGCATTCCCCCTCTGAACATCTAATGACAGACGTTGCAGTAAATACTCGCCCGCCCTCTTGTCTCCTGTAGCAAGCGCCAATCTTTTCCCAACATCCTTGAGCAGTTTCGTCGTGAGCGACCCAGGCCCCCCCAATGTCTCGGATGCAAGCGGTGAGAACAAGTGTGGGTAACCGATGCTTGAATATTTTCTGCACTTGGCTGCTTCCGCTAGGGCTACCGCGTGTCCAGGGCGGGCTGCGCCCGTACCGACCATTGAGGGGGCTAAAGAGTCGGTTACAGTCGCGTCCCACACCAGCATTTGGCCCCGCTCGAAGGGAGTCAGGGTCATTCCATCAGGTCTCCTTCCATCGTCTCTGACTAAGCCAGACGGCTCCAAAATGCATGGGTAGCCTGCCGATCGAAGTCCCTCTGCTAAAAAGTTTCGTTCAACGCCGAGTGGCGTGCGATTCTGCCCGAACTCTGGAGACAGGAGAGTCCATGGTGACCTAGGGAGTCGACCTCGGCACCGAATCTGCACCGGTGTGGGGAGACTAACTCTGCTCCCAGCCTCAACCCGACTAGTATTTGTGTAGACTCGTCGTCCAGGAGGGTACCCAGCTGAGGGCTCGGGAGGGCGTGCAACCATGCACCTGGTGAAGAAACCGCCTGTAACCTCGCTTTGTTAGTGAACGTCGTTGCTCGGGCCCATAAGCCATTCCATCGACCGTCGTTTGCCAGTTCTGACCACGCGCGCTGAAGAGAAGGGGTCTCCGGTAGAGACCCACAAAATGCAATGGCGGCATCTTGAGTCCGTTCGAGTGTAGCCCGGAAATTCCAGGATAGACTCAACGCCACTAGTCGCCGAATGTATATATATGGTGTGCCTGCGACGCGTTCCATAGGTACAACATTTTGTAAAACAACCCGAAACGTTTCGGGTTTTGTATCTAAGAAATAGAATCTGAATTTGATAGCAATTAAATTCAAGGCAGGTTATGCAATCGGATACACAAACCCCGTTAATCAAGTTTGTTCTAAAGTTTAAGTTTTAAGAATTCTCAATGTAAGTACACTTCAATTGGTAATGGAAGAAAACCTGTTGAAACCAAAGATACCTTTATATCGTTCTAAACGGAAACCTTCCGGCAGCTCCTTCGTCGGCTCGCCGAAGTGGTCTAGTTACTTATTTTAACTACACTATTCTATTTTTCTTCATTGTTAATTCCCATCTATTCCTTGTTTGTTAAGATTTCCTTATTTTCGATGCTGCCTATTGGGCCGTCATCTTCCACACCGCCGAATAAACACACAAAAAGATTGTCCCGCGACCACCGCAGAACACCGTAAATTGTTGATAAAAATATGCACACACGATCTAAACTCTTAGCATATCACCACTGACCGGCAAACCTAACATTACGCGCAAACTGACTACCGATTAGGAGCAAAATGCGAACAAAATGTTAAATGTCTGTGCTGCCATAGGACTAGCAAAATACAGTTTATCCGTTGTTCTGCTACTAGTGACGTGTTTTTCCACACAAACAAACACACACACACACACACATATATATATATATATATATATATATATATATATAAAGGAGACCGGATGCTCTGGCGTTCGACCAAATAGCGGTAGACACAATAAGCACGAATGGCTGTGTGTATCGGGCGGGGGCATCGTTCTCTTCCCGGCTCCCCTCTTGTCGTCGCTTCGGGCTGCTTGCTCATTCATTTAGCTTCTTTAGTGTGTGTGCTAAACATTCAGATAGATGAGGAACGGATTAGCCATTTGGTCAGCGGCCGTTAGATGAGCCAACACCGTCATCATCACTACCACCACCACCACCACCACCACTGCCGGTGCGATGAGCCGTTACTGCCAGCACACAGCATCGACCCGAAGGCAGGCAAGCCGGGCTTTGTGAAGCGACTGGACGACGTAACGCTGTCCAGGTAACTACTGGTTACAGTAACAGACGGCGGAGGCACCAGAGAGCCACCAAGTTAAGTGAGTTTAAACGTAAGTACCAGTTTAAACCCCGTCGTTCACTTTGTCGCTTGTTGTTGTTTATTCCGATTCAGGCACTTTCGGTTTGAGGCTTCCTTGTCTTACTAACGCTTGCAGGGCAATAATTGCCGCGCGGGCGGCGGCGGAGGGAATAAGAGCAGCAAAAAACAAATTAACTAAACGACAGCAACAGCAGCAGCAGCAGCAACAGCAACGACAGTACCAGCCATAGTATAGGAAGAATTAAAAATAGTCCTCACAGCAGCAGCAGCAGCAACAATATTGTTGCACTTTGTTTTCGAGCTGACTTTCAGCCATCCTTTAATGCCTACGGGACTGCTGCTTTCGTATTGCTTTACAAGACGGACGACCCCATAAATACAAATCGGTGCAACGGTGGGGCTCGAACCCCATGTGCACCTCCTATGTGTCTTTTCCGGTCGCGAGGCGCACGCGAATGCACCCACCACCTGGCTCAACAGTATTGTTGCACTATGTCAACATGTCGTCGGCGTATTGACAACGACAACGACCACGACCACAAAATGCATAACTTTTCGATGTAGGGAGTAATAGCCATAGACATTCGACAGAAATTCGAATGAGAAATTTACGTTGAACTGCTCCATATTTCACGTTATCTGGTCAAATGAGGTCCTTGTTAGCGCTACACTAAGCAACCTCAGGCGTTATGAGGCTTCTTCTGACAGCCCAGTGAATAAGACATATCTGCTTGAAGATTCGCACCCACTGCACAAAGGACGACTTGGGCCCAAACAAATGGGTGAGCCTTTGTCAGGAACATCTACTTAGCTCCTAGATCCTCTGTATAGTCTATTTATTTATTATCTCCTTTTTTTAGATAAGTGCATACCCTGCTAACTAAAACTAAAAAAGAAGCGTTTGCCGTCTAACTAGCTCGCTTAAGGACTTGAGCTCTGGCAGCTTGTCATATCTATCGAGCCGCGTGATACCTACGTTAGTGAAACCCGCATCTCTTTTCAATTTCACAACAAAAGGCTTGCTCCAAATGACCCTCACCTGTAATCCAGTTAGTTATAAAGGCTAGTATAATTTTGAAAGACCGTTTCATCCCGAAGACGATGCATCCCAAAATGCTTGTATTGTAACGAAGTTAGATACAGCACAACAACAGAAAAACTACCTACTACGGTGCTGAGATAAGGCGGCGGCTACAGGATGACACGATAGCCAACCGAACACATTGTCTTCAAACTTGGACTCCAACGATCAGGGTATCCTCCACAACGACCACGTTGTCGTGTCAGCATCAGCAACAACAACACGACCAGCGACATAGGTCCTCTCAGCTATATGCCAAGTGTAATAAATTCATCGATGCACGTTCACCACCGCCTCCACGTCACACCCTAATCGCGATTGTTTCCGGCGAATCAATCAGCGGAGAAGACCAGAAGAACATTCTAGATGGCTAAAAGTACCAAACATTTATACATTGTGACAGTGTACGGTTTGGCGCCGGCAGGTCAGGCTGTTTTTAAACACTTGACAGCTTGCGAGCATCGTCAAAGGCGCGTATCGGGCCCCAACACCTACAACCCGATACGCTCCACCCGCTCACACTTTTTATCATCCGGTGATGATAATCATTAATTAGTTAATATAATAATCATTAATTAGTTAATATAATAATAATCATTAATTAAGTTAATCTACCGATTAACTTAATTAATGATTAATAGTCGTATACAGACCAATCAGCGAAGAAGACCAGAAGAATAGACTCTAGATTACCAATTGTACCAAATCCACCGATTAACCATTAGTAGATCGTATACAGACGCCGCGGGGTCTGCATAGTTGAGTGAATGAACAGACCGAGTGAAGATGGCAGAACCATCATCTTTCTGATCGGCTGCCCTATGCGCTAGAAGTACGTTTGTGTGGATCGTGGTTCATCGCTCCTAGGTCCCTCGAGTTGTAGTTACCGACCTACTGAGTCTACACCCCCCCCCCCAGTTGACTTGGCGTAACAGCCATCTTTACAATATTATCTGCGTATCACACTACAAAGAATTATACCGAGTGCATCAGTATATCTCGGCCGTTATCTCTTGTGAACTTAACCTATCGCCATGGGCCACCCCGGTCGCCTGCGTCACTATTCCCACGATTGTTTAGAATATCGTTTATCAAGCGCAGCATAGCTTTCGGTACGTCTTCATTGACTAGTTTTCCAAAAATCTTGTCTCCTAGTGTCATATCAGCCGATACACGACCCTCTTGTTTGGTTTGAACAGTAGATGAAGTACTCCAATAGTTTTGCAATATACTCGGAAACAGTTTTGCGGAAACAGTTCGTAGCTGACAGATCACATTCCACCTCGCAACGCCTCATAAGTTAGGATTTCCTTACGAATGGAGTTGGTGCCGGTTGTCGTTCTCAAAATACTCTACAAGTTTATCCGACTCGACGGAGCATTGCCTCCATTTATTTCCTCTGTGTTGCCACTCTTCCGCATCCCATTATAATGACGTTTAATCTCCGTAATACTTTTGTTTTTCTTCACGGCAGACATTTTTTTTCAGGATATTAGTGAAAAAGAGTTTCCGATTTCTACGTGGATCTCTGCGGTGTACATCGTGTTCTCGGCAAGAAGTTATAACAAATTGAAAAAACAGTTAAGCAAAACCTCTTAGTTTGAGCTTAGAAATGGTATTATGGGCTAACATTTTAGCCTAATGGTGGGGTTTTCAGACAATTTTTAGGAACAACGCTCTGACTCGAGGACAGGTCGCGCTGGTAGAGCAGACATATAAATATCTCAACATTGAGTTGTCACACTCAATAAACCATTAAGATAAGCATATAGTCTATAGTATATCTGATAGTACGTCGCATGATACGTAAGTCATTCCCGCAAGCAGAATTGGCGGCGGCATTTGTCCCTACCTGTAGAAATCTACAAGTGGAACGTAGAGGTGGTTGCAGCCACGGGCCATGTTCCTTGATTACACATCAAGACAAGTGCGTGCCGTTCTGTCCCATAGGTTCCCGGTGAGGTGCACATTTAGGAGATCAATCTTTGTTTTTATGGCTTTTGCCCCTCTACCTTGCCATTCCTGCAAAAATTGCTGGAAAGCCTCAGTGAGTTTTGCAAAGTTTGCGATTGCGAAATGTTCCTGAAGCCTACCAAAGCTATATAAGTAGTCAGCATTTCTTACTATATAGCCTTGGCATCATCATTCTCCATCATTCCACCTTCATCTCACCTCCGTATACATGGAGGCAATTCCTGCCCGGCACCTGTCCAAGTGGCAGATAGCCACGAGGTCGAATCGATAAGTAGGTCAAACGCAAGACAGCTTAACGGGTTTTCGTGTAGGGTCCTCACGTTTTGTCGTAGCTGTATAGCCTCGCCACCGGCTCACAAGACGATCTTGAACGAAAAGGTTGGAGAGCACTCTACGGAGGGAACTACCCACTCTAGCTTATCGCAACGAATCAATAGAAAAAGATGACGGGTGCTTTGTCGAAAGGTTGTGCTTTCCACAGTCGTTGAAGACGGCATATAAGTGACCTCCGAGTGTTGCTAACATCCGTTTCATTTGATACTGGATTGAATTGACGTCACGTCCTGCAACGGCGATCGGATCTTGCGGAAGACCACCTAGGCCGCGCCAGGTATGGGAGAAGAAAACCCGCGTGCACACTGCAATTCTAGTATTAGATTAAGAATTAGACTAAGTCACTCGTGGGACATAGGGAGACGGAACCATATGTATACAGATATAGGCTGTTGGTTTTTAATTATATTTTAAATAAAAATAGGCATGGGAATTAGTTTTATTCCGTCGGGGCGCTTATCGTATATCGTTCTTGGTTAGTCCAGTAAGTTCCAATCTTGTGTAGCTTGACGTCCTCAGGGCCCCTACTAGTGTGCCGTTAATAGCTACGTGGCGCAGTCAAGCCCGGTGGCGTGGTGGCATGCGTCTGCGCCTCGCGACCGGAGGGGACACATAGGTGCGCGGGTCCGAGCTCCACCGTTGCACATTTGTGTGTATGGGGGTCCGTCTATGAAGCAATGCGAAAAAGCAGTCCCATGGACGTTAAATCCTGGCTAAGAGTCAGCCCCGAAAGGATTTTTTTAGCTACGCGGCGTGACGTCGACGGTCCGAGTCTAAGGCCAACACATATTTTTGCAGTGGAATCCTAAATATCCTTCTTTAAAGCTCCTAATGATTTCTAGGTGAGGCGTGCAACAACAAGAACAAAATGTATCCTCTGCATCCCCGCACGCCTCTGAAGTTGTCATCATCATTATAAATGGTTTAGTTTACTCGCATTAGTTTTATTATTAACACCCAAACTGGGTAAATGTGTTTATGTTTCATCAAACATATAATCATACAATCTGGCGTTTTGCTAGTTCTGCTATAGACCCAACCGCCGGGCATACCGCGGCGTGGTATCGATCACATTTGCTCCAGCATTGGTTGCATTGACATTCATCCTGTGGTTCATGAAAACCCTCCACGTTGCACAGAACGAGATGAAATCCGTGGGCTGCAAAGGCCGTAGTTAGATGTCGATCTCTTACCCCGCTACCCCGTCATTCAAGCTCGTCATTGCTGCTGTTCCATATATACCTATGTCCACCTCACTAATTTTGGTTTGAGTTTACTCGTATTGAGTACACATAGCATGATGGCGATTGAGTCGTGTGTTATTCGCCGCACAGAATAAATGAGATACGCAGTGCAGCGATCGTTACCTAACAACCGGACAAGCAGGCGCGTTCTATTTGGTACGCGTTTATGAGTCCCAGTCGGATGGGCTCTGCGTACTCCTTGGGGATAATGTATTTACAACAGCGTGGAAAAAGTGATCGTAATATTAAGATAAAAAATACCTATAAGCAATACAAAGCGTTTTCGAAATACTTGCAAAAACTACTTATTCCCGTTAGACTGGATGCCGCTCGACTAGATGGCCTTAAGATGCGAGCATCAGGATAAATTTGTATCATTCCAATTTAAGTTGAAATTGACTTGAATGAGGGACCTGAAGAACGTAAGACATATGCGATGGAGGATCACTGACTCTCAATGTGATTATTAACATGTCTACCCAAGCTTTGCCGGCGGTCTGTCGCGCTACAGTACTTTTGTTTACCAGATTACGGAACACGCAGTCTTATCGTCAATATTATTTTGTTTTATATGTCATTGTGTAACTTAAGTTCGTAGTCAATTTATTTTCAGACAGAATATCTAGTCGAATTCGCGGCATTTAAGTGTTCTGTAATTTAAATTTAATTTTTGTTTGTAATTATCTCCGCCAGGCTCAGGACAATGTAATTGCCAAAGCTACGAGTATTGCATTATGTCCTGGATTATCTGTCGTCCCTATACTCTTGGCCGGTTAACTCTTTGCTCAAACAGAATAAATATATTTGCAGTTTGCGCTGTACTGATATGTTCTATTTCATTTTTTTTCACAAAACGTACTTTAAAAAAAATCTCACGTTATATTTGTCTTCTGTAGGTCGACTAAGTAGAAGCCGTGACGTCGGTAGTGAGTGTACAGGTAGTTCAATAAGTTCTTAGAATTAAAACCGAGAATTTTCCAAATCATGTTTTAAAATTTTTCTTATTCGATATACTCCCCGAGAAGCTCAATACACTTTTCCCACCGAGATTTCAGAGCTTTCATACCTCTTGAGTAGAATTCCGCGTCGTTAGACTGAAAATAGGCATTGACAGCAGCCTTAACCTCTTCATTGCTGGAAAAACGCTTTCCACCGAGACTATTCTTCAAATGTCCGAAGAGGAAATAATCAGAGGGGGCCAGGTCTGGAGAATACGAGGGTTGTTCAATAAGTTCGAACCTCAGTTGGGCCAGTTTTGCCGATGCTTGCCGGGACTTGTGTGCAGGAGCATTGCCCTGGTGAAACGGGACAACCTTCTTCTGCAAAGCGGGCCGTTTCACGATGAGTTCTTGCTAACGGCAGTCCAACAGTCTTGCATAATATTCTCCTGTGATCGTTTTACAGCTCTCAAGGTAGTCGACCAGCATTATTCTACGTTGGTCTTAAAAAACTGTAGCCATCACCTTTCCGGTCAATGTCGTTGTCCGCACCCTCTTCGGAGGTCCTTCATCAGGTGCACACCATTGGCAAGATGCTTCTTGGGTCTCGGGAGTGTAGTGATGAACCCGGCTTTCATCGACGGTCATGAATCTGCACCAAAAATCCGACAGATTGTTCGACATCTTGGCCAAATTTCGCTGTAAAGCCAAAACAGGCGCGTCTTTTTGGCCTTGGTTGAGCAAATGCGGCAGCCATTTTGCTCTAAGCTCTTTCATCTTCAAGTTTTCGTGTAGGATAAAATGCACACTGCCTAAACTAATCCCTAATGCCTCCGCTATTTCTTTAATGTTCATTCGCTTATCTGTGCCAAGAATTTTTCGCACTTTCTCTACGTTTTCCTCATCAGTTGCCGTTTTTTGGCCTCCTGGATGTAGTTCATCCTCGGTGCTCCTGCGACCTCTTTTTAACACATTAATCCAGTTGGAAACAGTGGCAAAACATGGCGCAGAGTCACTGTACGTCTCGTCTAACTCAATTTTTACTTGGGTCGCATTCCAACCTTTGAAATAAAAATGCTTGATAATCACTCGAAACTCTTTTTTCTCCATTTTTAAAAATCACGCCGATACGTTGCACGGGAAAAGCTATCAAACGAAATCGCAACGGCCAATCACCATAATATATTGAGTGCTAGCATTCGAAAAGTTGCAGTTCCTATTAGCGGTGAAAGCGTGCCAAAATTTGAATTCTAAAAAGCTCATTCTAAGAACTTATTGAACTACCTGTATTATGTCATAAATAAATTTAATAACGATTTAAAAAAATCAGAACATTAAGCCGCCAAATCGTATGAAAGCTTATTGTACAGTTATTCTTATTAAAAATATCATAGCGGCGTATTGTTGTTACAGCGCTTTGCTTGGAGCTTCTAGCTTTTTTTTTGTAGGTTTCAGACGATATACTTTAGTGCGACCTATGTTTACCAGTTTTTCATGAAACTAAATTTCATGAAGATTCACGCGCGCCTAATGTCCTCTATCCCTACAAATATCCTCTGCAAATATCCTAACTTGCCTGTGCAAAAAAAATGATAAATCATAGGTCGTTCTAGAAAAATATTTTTCCTCAAAGTCGTCCAACGTTAGCGAGCGACAAGAACAGTTTGCAAAAACCGAGATTTGTGTTAACTAATTAAACCAAACTAATGGCGGTTTGTTTCGCGTACGCGGGAAAACGGCTTATGATACGTTTTCTAAAGCCACGTCTGACCAGTTTCATCAGTATAACAAAAGTGAGTAGGTTCATTTTCATTCCTAAACAAGACAATTTGTCCCTTACTTTATTGGTAGGTGCTCTTTAAACGAGTTGAACAAGCCCCTTTGTGGTTCAAATATTCAGGAACCCTGTGTATGTGTTGAAGAGCTAGTTAGTAAGATGGCTGTTGATCTGCTTCATACCCTGTCTACACATTCGTCGTTAAATGACAATTTTTGCGCACTCTGCATGAAACATTAATGCTTGATCGATATCCTCGGGACGTGGGATGGACGTGTAAAATACTAACACTGAATTGGTAAATCCAGTGACATTCGTTGCTATGATATGATAATAGGAGATAACAATGCTTTAAGCACAATTGTGATTTACCTAAGGAGCACCTTGGGCGAACTCATCTCCTTAGTACGGTCTTTCGAGACGTCAGGGAATCCAGCCCTGAGCTTTCCTCAATCATTATGCAGAGGTAATCATGCGTGCAATGATCTGACATCATCCCGCTCTCTTGTTTGCAACGGCCGCATGCCCAGTCCGTCTTTGCGATTCTTGCAGTATGTTTATTATTCCCGAAACTGTTCTTTGTAAAATTCTGTTGAGTAGCTTTAATTAAATGGAACCAAATGAAGTTTTATACTACTTAATTAAAACAATTGGTTAATAATATATATATATATATATATATATATATATATATATATATATATATATATATATATATATATATTATTAACCAAATTATTAAACCACCGAGCAAGGTGGTTTAGTGGCAAAGCCTTTGCTTTGCATTCGGGAGGACTGGGTTCGAGACCCAGACCGGCCACTCTGAAATTGGTTTGCATGGTTTCCAATTTAAACAAGGTAAATGCCGGAGTGGAGTAAACTTAGCCATGACATGAAAAATCCGTACACGGGCAATTGCCTTACGGGAAAATCTCAAAAAAAAAAAAATATATATATATATACAGATATATATATATATATATATATATATATATATATATATATATATATGATTTGGCGTCTTAGTGTTCCGCTTTCAACTAATATTTCAAGTGCTAAAGTTTATTTAAATATCAAATAATAATTACTAATTAATATTAAGAAGCATTATATTTAATACCTTACTGGATGATGCCACTACAAGAATATGCGTTGGCCTCCGACTTGGTACGCCGCTCGTTCACCCTCACATATGCCGATGCGGGGAGCCAGTGGGCATTAGAGCTCACCACGCTCTATCCTGCGCCCTCAGTGAAGGTCGTCGACCACGTCACGCAGCTATCAACGACACAATAGCAAGGGCCCTGAGGACGGCAGGCTACCCAAGTACACTGGAACCAACTGGATTAACCAGAAACGACGGCAAGCGTCCCGACGGGATGACTCTCATCCCCTTTGAACGAGGCCGTACCCTCATATGGCCACCAGATGCCACCGTAACCGACTCACTTTCACCCTCAATGGTCGGTTTCGGTTCACTTAGAGCTGGTCACGCCGCGACCTAAGCAGAAACGAACAAGATGAACAAATATGCCGAACTGGCAAGAGCCCATAACTTCAGCCCAGTGGCCTTCGAAACCTTGGGACCACCGGGCCCCTTGACTGAAAGAATACTTACTAAATTGGGCGAACGACTAAAGATAACTACTGGGGACAAGAGAGCCGCACAATTTTTGCGCCAAAGACTTTCCATTGACGTCCAGCGGGGCAACGCGATCTCAGTTTTGGGGTCGCTTGCCGAATGGTGCACACCAGGGCTGTTATAGGCTGAAAGTTAACACGTTCATTTACCGGATTGTAATATAAATTGATAAATAAAATTATTGTTTCAGAAGATATATTTTGTGACCAAAAAAAATTTAATACCTTTACACCCAAGACCTGGGCGCTGTAGTAGGATAGCTCCCCGTGGGTGCCTTGGGTCTTTTATCTCGGGAATAAGAGAACGGGTCCACCGCGAGCCATTCATCTTGCCAGGATCCCAGGGTCACTTTTTCTGTCGAACGATCACTCCTGTTATCCGTAAACCCCAATGCGCGGTATTACCCACGTTTTGCACGTAGAGTAGGATGAGCATGACGAATGCGCTGGCCTTCAGGATCTCCGTCATCTCCTTGCCATCCCGTTGGAGGACTCGCTTAAGGGCGTCAAAAGTTGAGCGACCCTCCTTATTGAGCTAGTTTAGGAAACCATTTGGCCAACATTCGAATCACCAAAAGAGGAACCGGCTAAAGTCACCATGTATATTGAGCTGATATAAGGAGGTTGGGCTCGGTTTGAGCAACTTGTCGCCGTGTCTGGGCGGTGGGGACATTTGGAAACCATGAGGCCGCAACCAGTTTTGATAAAAAAAATAAGAAAGTACTAAAAAACATATGATTCGTTGTGCCTTAGACTTAAAATGATTCAAATATACTTAATAAATCCTATGCGCAAGTATTACTACAAACAATAAAGTAAGGCTTTGATGAAAATAAGTTAGATCCCCCTCTAAACGTCACATTTTGTAGAGGGATTATAAACCCTATACAAAATACAAAAACTGTTAGCATCAAAACCTTCTATTTAAATCAGCCTCTTGCCGTCAAAGCGGTTTGATTACCTGGCGGATAGTCGAGCACCTGAAGAGATGCCGTTTATGATGTTAGAAAATGATAAGAATGGATTTATGCACATCCCACGTGCAGAAAGCCGTGCGTTTCCCAAGAATCTCTACCTAGCCCACCCAAACAGGCGCGGGACCACTATAGCAATAATTCTGTCGCCTGAGGAACTCCAGAACAGGTATAAGACTCGTTCCCCTCAGACGTTTTCAAGTCCTAATGTCACTCTTTCTTAAAAATACACGTCACTATATTATCAACAACATGAGGCTGCCGGAGTTTTCCTTTAAGATTTGTTTCCTTCTGTATTCCTGTACTCTCCGCTATTTTTTTCTGTTACTTTTTAATTTTACTTATTTTCTTCCAAACGTTTCGACGTTCGTCGTTGAAATCCGCACACCGGATAATGCTGTAACGATGCGCGAACAAGGCACTGTCCGGCCATTTAGACTCAATGCCGGCAACGCGGTTCGCGCTGTTTCCCGCCAAAAGCGGGGCCATCTCCATAATTACATCGTTTTGCTCTCCACCTTTGGCTGAACGGCCTGGAAATTACCATCATATATATGGTCAGATACTTCGCTGGTCACGCACTTACTAGCACCTAATTCATGCAACGGACAAAACGCGGCCAGTGGCTTTGCGCAACCCAAGTTCAATAACAGCAGACCCCGGCACTCGAGATAGCGCATCAGCAGGTCCGTAGCCTAGTCAAGCGCCCTAACACGACCGGACCTTCAACATGACCCATAGAAGCGCTTGTCACAACAGCCAAAAGGAGACACGTGCCCTTAGACCTGGGGGTCAGAGCCTTCAGGGTAATTATGGCGTTCTTTCACGCATTCAATCCGAACTTTAGAGACTGGCTAGACCCGTCCGCGGGCTAGGAAGGGGAGGAAAACATACCTGCTATACAACCTAAGTTTTGACAGACCACAAAAGCTTTTAAATGCAACTGTACAGGAATGAAAAGGGCCCTACCCCACGTGCGTCCTGTGCGGAGATCGATTCAAAAACACTATAAAGCATCCCAAATAATTACCTGGCGCTGGCGTGCCTCTTTAACCTAGGGGAAGCAGCGCGTACTCCTATTAATTTAATTAGAGACAACGGTACTAGATTTTTCTATCAATTAAGTCACAACAGCAAGATAATAATATTCACGGACTGTCTTGCCCAATGAAGCAAGATCGCACAGGCTTGGAGGTGCCGTTCGCTAGAAGAATGCTTCTAGCGAAGACGGCAGCGAACACTTTACAGATTTTGCACCTCTTTAGGGTTCTCGAAATCGTGGAATTGCCTCTCCCTTCACCTTACGTTTTGAAGCAATGCGCAATCGTGTGCGCATCGCTTCAAAACGTATTATTTTACTTATCCATCTAAAACGGGACAAAACTACGCTATTTTGATTGGACTGTCAGACAGATCGCATTCACGCGCGAGTCAAAATACATGCACGATAAAATGTTGTAAAATTTACGTTCCAAAAATGGCGTTTGCTTTACGCTAGGCTAGAGGGTTCGCTGAAAATTCCTACACCAGAAAACCGCGGCTTCATTCGGGTACAAGACTAACACACACACACAGCACAATGAAAAAATCCGTCTTGATAGTTGGTAACATTTTCCAAATTTGACAAAAAAGTTGTTAAAGTTATATAATAAGTGAGTATGCTCCCTTTCTCAAGAACCTTCGTACATACGCCGGGAAGAGGTTGGGATACCTCTTAGCGAACGCATTTCTTGCATAAGAAGTGCTGATAGACACTTGGATGACACAACACAGTCGCTGGGGCACAGTTGCAGCAGTGACACGACACTCAGCTGGGGGCTGCTTAGGTTTGCCTCTAGTCCCCTGTACAGAAACTATCGGATTGGAAAGTGAAGGCCGACGCACTGACGATGACATTTTTCTGCACCCATACCATCGAAAGAAAGCTATGGTTTACGGCGGTACTCTTACCGAGGCTCCAGCCTTGTCACGAATTTGACGCAGAGCCTTACGCTCGGGAACTTGGGATGTTGCACGCTGTATCGGGTCCAGTCTGTTTATAATGTTTGCGTCAACGCTAGCTCATGCTAGCTCCACAAAGCCTTCTTTCTTACAATATTTTGTCAATTATCAGCTCGTCCTTTTCTATTAGAACTCCCAAGCATTTGTAGGCGTTCTTATATTTAATTTTCTTGCCCTGTAGCTTTAGTAGTATCTTTCTGATGTTTCCGGATAATATTACATTTGCGCATTTCGTCTCGTTGAACCGCGCAAGGTCATTTTTTGCCGAAGTTCTTTCTTTAATGTGTTGAGCCCTGTTTGATTCCATTTTTGCCAAAGGATCTTCGATCGTATATTTCTCTAAATATACTGACCCATTCCGGTCCTATTCCACCTTATATAATCTTGTTCTAAAAGGAGTTTCTTTTAACTGTATCGTAGGCTCGTCGGAGATGTAGAAACGGTGCAACCAAGCTCTAGTTTCTAAATCTGGCCCAATAGATACTCTACAGTAGTAAGAAAAGGCTATCCCCTATACTTTTGCCTGCTCTAAATCCACTGTTTCGTGGTCCTATTATTAGTTTCATTTCTTTCAGCTAGTCTTATAGCCTGTCTTCAAGGATGGCAGCAGATATTTTGTATACAACGCTTGTTACTGGTATTAGTCTACGATAGGACAATTTCCTATTTTCCGCCTATAACTTTGGTATGAAGACAACTCTGCTTACTAACCATTCTTGCGGGACATCCTCGCCAGCATGAATCGTATTGAATTCATCCGCCAGATCTGCGTAGATTGGCGTACTAATATTGTTAATCAATTTAAACGATACCCCATTCTCTCCACATACAGTTTTGTCGTCTCTTTTCTATCTCTTTTCGTTAGTTGTCCGCCAGCCAATATCCGGTCTTTACACATATGCTTGTCGATTCTGTATTTCAGATACGTTAGCATATGCGCATTTTTCCTCTCCTCTTTCAATATCACAAGATATCCGTTATTGCTGTCTTACGTACTCCTAGAAATGTATCACTATCTTTCCTACGCGATTGTATATTATGCTTTTAAATATTTAAGATTGCCGAAATTTATTGCGCTGGCTATATCTCGCTAAGATTCCTTTTTGTTTCCATGTATTCCCTTCAGCGCTTATCTGCTAGTTCCATGTCGTTTCGGCGTATCGTCTTTCTCTGTTATGTGGGCAGGTTCCTTCTTGATTCCGGACTTGTATGTAAGCCTTCATTTCACCAGGAGTTAATTGTGTGCAAACTCGACCACTATCGGGGCAGTTTGGTGCCCAACTGCCCCGATAGTGGTCAAATTTGCTTTTGAGCACTGCTCATTGAAAATAGATGATAAATCATATACCGCTGAGAGTCTGCAGCCATGCTGCCACAAGGACTGTTTGGGAGACCCTAGATATCTTAGCATGTCCGGTGCTCATTGCATTGGAGTTATGCCTCACGGCGGTTCTAATCCCGTAGAGGACGGAGGATAAGCAACACCTAAAAAAATTGTGCCAAAATGACAATCGAGTTGTCTAATATTTACTATGTTATTCTAAGACATTTTTCATACGGTAGTCCTACCCCTAATTCCTTCTACGGTTCTAGCCCTTTTGCAACACTGAAATCTTACTACAAATATCCCGGTCATGTAGGTTAGGGGGTAACCAGGTTTTAAGTGGGTTTGAGAGTCCCACACTACCCAGACCAAATGGTGTGCGTTTTGTATTTTTGTTCCTGGCTCCTGTAAAAAAAAGCCCTTTTTCAAACTTTTCTTGTCTAATATTGTAGTACTTTTCATTCGTTCTCTTTAGTTTTGGTTGCCTATTCTGAATGCTAAAAGTTATCAAATTGTGTTTTATCGTCGTCAAGGCACACGTTTACAATGCAATCTTCTGCCTTCTGGCTGGCCACTATGTAGTCAACTATCGACTTCTTTCTTGCTTCCGTATACGTGCATGTTCTTAGACATTTTATACTTAGGTTCATATTCTTCAAGCTTGCTTGGCTACACAGGTTTTCTAAATCTCCACAAAATTTATCGGTATCTCTATCAAAGTAGAACAGGTGCGCATTGAAATTCCAGCTAAGTATAGTCAATATGTTCTTTTAAACAAGTTTTATAGTCATTTTATAGAATATCTTGCTTTTGTTTTGCGTATTGTTGGGTCGCCTTTATCGAACTATCATTCTCGGACGGTCTGGCCCGTTAAACTGCCATAAGATGGCTTCTTTCGCTTGGAATCGCCGTGAGGCATATCTCCACCATGTACCCGGGAGCCGGACAGGTTGACATATTAGGGTTTCTCCAACCATCCTTCTGGATATACAGTAGCATGGCCGCTGACTCTCAACGGTCTATGGAAAATCATCTATTCTCGATGAGTATCGCTCAAAGAGTCGATTCGATCAAGGACCGAGAGATCGAACCCTGCGATCGAACCCCGGTGGATGACAAGCTCATAACTAGCACTCCACTAGCCTCTCGCCCATCACTCAACTCCATGTTTGCTCTATACCACACTGCCGCCGCCTTAAATTGGCAAGGCGGAACTGGCGGTTTGCCAGATGCGCTTAAGTGACACGCGGTATTTCGGTCTGTAAGTATGGCCGTGTCATCCCAACGACCCAACCGGGCGCTGCTCACTTGGGCAGTTCATTTAATCGTGTCGTCATTGACACAACGTCGCATTTTCATCGCGCAACTTTACATACGAGCCTGGGAGGTGCGGGGGACCGGCTTCTAGGTCGATCGGAACGCCTGGCAAGCCAACAAGTGTTAGCCTAGGGCAAGAAGAAGGGACATGTGGGTCACGGCAACAACAATAACAAAAACCCAGCAACAGTCACTTCGTACCTTCGTTGACTACGTTGGATATCTGCTACCGTTACGTCGGCCTAAAAAAAACGCCAAACGCCATGTACGTCGCGTCGTGATGTGATTGGTGACGGAGCGGGCGAAGTAGCCGGGAATAAAAACAAGGCAACAACCATAGATAGACATGGTGGCACATCTTCAGCTTATGCTGATCGTGTTGTTGGCGATGTCATTAGCAGCCGTAATCACAGACACACACAGACACTTAGATCGTCTGCTTGGATCGTACATCTTTGATTGGCTGATCGAACTTTACCGTTCGTTTGTTATTTCGCATTGATTAAGTTTCCTTTTCAACTCTCATTTTTTGTGAGCGGGTAAAATGCTTTTACGCACACCCAAACGGGTAGTGTGGGACTCGATGCCGATTTTGTTGGCACAATACCCACTAAAAACCTCTCGCCTAAATGGTCTCAGGAAGAGGCGAGGAGCTGGAACCATTCTTCAATACTACTTCAACTCCTACTTTTTCTCATACCCCCTATCTTTATCTCTCTTTAATGCACTCCCTCTCCCTCTCTTTATCATGTGTCCTTTTCCTTCTCTCAATCTTCTCGCATTCATTGTATTGTTCGTGTTTAGCCCACGCGCTTCCTCAGAGTGCTTCGTTGTACCTTCTTCCGTTGTGTTCGGTCGTCGGTCACCTCATTGTGATGTTGCTGGTAAGTAATAATAATATAATATGTGATAATAATATTTTTTACTTTAAATGTAATTAAAGAACACTACAATATGCTTATACTATTAATGCCTTGAGTGTTGGTGACCACTACACGGATGTTCCCTCAGACCCAACGGATGTTTCTCGTAATTTAATTAAAAAAAAAATAATAATAATAAAATAATAATAATAATAATGATAATAATAATAGGGAAACAACGAGAATATATAAAGAGAATAATAATATAATAATATAATAATAATAATAATAATATCCGCCTTCCATGTCGGCGGTCCGGATCTGCCTTCGGCACAAGCAAACGAATAAAACTCCTACATGAGAAGCACGCCGACGTTGCGAAACGGTTCACTGCCAGCAATAGCACCATAAGCATCACCATCATCATCGGCCATCGCCACAATTCCTCATCCTCCTCGCCATCGCTCGGACATCGCGAGCGAAGTTGACGCGGCTTTAGCCTCTGTCTCCTTTGCCTTTGCCATCATTCCCCACTGTGCTGCCTATATCACTGCATACCTGCCTGAGCTGATAGCCGTTCAGCTATTCGCCGGGTGCGTCTTCGTTCTCTTAGCTTTCTCAAATGCTTCTTCTTCTTCTTATTATTATTATTATTATTATTGCATTTTATTTTCCTTTCTTTAGCTTGTTGTTGTTGTTGTTGTTGCTTTTTTGCTTCTTCGCCCCCATCCCCCTCTATGTCATAAGTTTCGTCTAGAGACCCATGATGGTAAAATTGATGATTATAGCGATTATGGTGAGGTGCATGATGGTGCGGTTGTTGTTGTTGGTGCTGCTGCTGTTGCTGTTGTTGTTGTTGTTGTTGCTGCTGATGGTGATCATAGTAGTGGCAATAATAATATAGAGCCAAACGGCTGTAACAGTTTGGCAGCGGCGGCAGTCGCAGATGTAATAGTACTAGTAGTAGCAGCATCAGGAGCGAAGGCAGAAGCAACCAGCAGCAACAGCCCTCAGGTGAGAGGTGCACACTTCAGACGCACCTCGGACTGACCGTCCGAAGTCTCAAAGCCTCGATGCCGTGGTAAACCAGGCAGAACAAACTGAGCTGGGCAAGCTGGGCTGTAAGCAGAGACAGCCACGCGATGATGGCTGGTGACTGGCTGGACAACGACAGACAACCTCGGCAGCAGGCTGAGCGAAGCGGAGCGGAGCCGAGTCGGGCCGGGCCAAGCTAAGCGAAGCTGCGCTACCTAACCCACACCCCCGACGAACCCCCAAGTGAGGGGCCCTCGCGTCGTGTCTGTCGTTCGTCGAAACGCCAAATGCCCGGGCGGGCGGTTGCCGGCGTCGATGTCGACGCTTTCCCCCGGGCGACGGACACGTTAGCGCCATGCTACGAACGGCAGGCGGGCGGAAAAAGCAGCAACAACAATAATAACTACATGGACAGCAGCTTCAACAACAACAATAATAACAACATGGTCAGCAGCTTCAACAACAACAATAACCGCAGCGCAAAAATAATAACAACAACAAGAACACTGCAGCAGCAACAACAACAACAACAATAATATCAACAACACCGCAGCAACAGCAGCTGCAGCAACAACAACCGCAACTGCAACAATAATATTAACAACACCGCAGCAGGAGCAGCTGCAGCAACAACAGTAACAATAACAACAACTGCCACAACAGCACCAAAATAAACAATCACCGCCACAAAAACAACACCAACAGGAGGAAAAACTCAGCGGCAATATCAAAATAGCCGTCCTCATTTGAACACGCGACTCTGTCTAAATCAGGAATCAGCACAATTTGCCAAGCACTGACAGCGCTAGACTACCTTATTCCGATTCGTTTAAGCTTTTCGCTGTTCAGCGTCAGCAAGCAATTGGGTTAAGTAAAAGTGGAAGTTCTCCCAAGAGAAGAGAGTAATATAGAACGCAGCGTAAAAGCTCACAATTATTGTGGCAACTCGCGCTGACCTGTACGATACTAAGCAACAGTGTTTTGCGATCGGCTGATAGCGTTGTGGCGACTACAGTTATCGCAGCTTTGTGGTTGTTAGTTTTATTCTAGTTTTTTGTTGTTACCATTATTGTTGTTGCGTCATCCTTGCGATACCCCTTGCGTTGTTGTTGTTGTTTTCGCTGGTGTTTGTTTTTCGATTGCTGTTGTTGCACTTAAAGTTTTCGGGCTGACTCTCAGCCAAGATTTAACGTCCACGGAACTGTTTTTAACATTGCTTCATAGACGGGCCCCCATAAATACAAATCGGTGCAACGGTGGGGCTCGAACCCGCGCACCTGCTATGTGTCTCCTTCGGTCGCGAGGCGCAGGCGGAATGCACCGGGCTCGGCTGTTGTTGCACTTGCCTCATTGTGTTGTATTGCTTGTGTAATTGACGATTTTAGTGTTGTTGCTACTGCTACTTGTTTAACACCGGCTATTTTCTGAGCGGTACGTTTTTCTCGCAAAACTCAACCAAACAGCCACAATTGCGATCGCAAACTCCTAACTGTTAATACAGGGCGGGCGTTTTTGTTCACCCATCCAATCATCTGGTGTGTATAGCCACCGTATACACAAGAGATATTTCTTGCTGTCGTTTTTGTTAATGCTTCTGTTATTAATTGGGTTATTGCAGTAATTACTATTGTTGTTTATCATTATTGCCATTGCTGTTGTTGTTGGTGTTGCTGCCGCAGGTACTGCCGATGATAAAAATGATGATTTTGGTGTTTTTGCCATTGATAACACTTTAGTCGCTTTTTGTGTTTTTGCGTTCGCACGACGACTCGCACGGTTGCTGGCTTACTGTTGTGGTTCTCATACGCTCAGCGTGAACGACGACAGAGCCATAAGCGGAGTTCAATGCTGCCGATGACGTCTCTGTGACTGGAAAGCTTCGGTGCCGACCACGCTATCCGACGAGTGCAACGCATTAAATAGGCAAACGCACCAGCAAATAAATAAATGAGCCAACAATAATACAACAATAACAACAACAACAACAACAACAAGAACAACAACATCTCTATTCATGGAACCTCGTTCGGCAAAACAAACGACAGCAAACGTTTACCATAACAGATCAGTGGTTTCGAGCAAAGCTTTCAGCAACAACAGCATCGCAAGCGTTGTTGTAACGTCCGCCATCCAACGACCGTCTGACACGAAAGAGGCAAAAAGAATAAGAAGAACTCGAAGAAAAATAAGAAGCACAAGAAGAGGAAAAAAAAGACTGTTGAAGACGAATAAAATTTAAAAGAGAGAAATAGCAACAAAAGAAGCAAAGCAAAGGAAGAAAGCCGCCGTTTTTTCTGAAGAGATAGTGGTCCGGCAGTTGGATCATCGGTCGGGGAGCGGCGGAGAATGAAATCTATGATTCTCTATCGTCATGAGTCGGGACGCGACGGTCGGGCATTGTCTGACTAACTTCGTCGACGGACGAACCCACTGACGATACGAGTAGCTGTTACAACTCGCGTCAGCCTCAGCGGTCGTGATACTTGCGCTGTGGCCGACGGCGTTCTTACACGTTTTTTCCGTGTCTTTCCTACGGTTACGGCCGCTGTCACTGCTGGTGGCAGGCAAATTTCGTCGTGTTGTTCGACTGGTGGATGCTGCACTCGCATCCGAGATTTCTGCTCCCCCCCCCCTAAAATAGTTTTCGGGCTGACCCTCAACCAAGATTTAACGTCGACGGAACTTTTTTTCACATTGCTTCATAGACGGACTACCCCTCATAAATACAAATCGGTGCAACAGTGGGGCTCGAACCCCATGTGCACCTATGTGTCTCCTCCGGTTGCGAGGCGGAGACTTAAGCCACCACGCCACCGGGCTCGGCTCTGTTCCCCCCTAGCGCCCACATTTCACCGCCCTCCCTCCCCCCCCCCCCCCCCACACCGGCAAGCCACGAGAAGAGAAACCGAATCCGATGACCCAATTCGGGCCGTCCCGCTTGCTGAGCTGAAGTGAACGCAGCCAGCAAATCAGATAAAAACCTCTGGTATTGTTGTCGTTGTTATTATGGTTGCTGTTGTTGTTGTTGTTGTTGCTGCTGTTGCTGTACTTTCTGTTGCTGGTACCGCATCGCCGCCGACGCTTTATCTAGTTGCGTCGAAGCAACAACAAAACCGAGGCCAACTACAGCCAGTAACGTAACAACAACGACGGTCAGTATCAGTAACAATAGTAGCTGTCCGAATTTCTCTCTCCTTTTTTCAACGATTGCGCCTACCAATTGCTTCGAGTCAATATTATTATTATTATTATTATTTCAACACCTTCTTCTGTCTTGGCGTATTATCGATAATGGGCTAGATAAAAAAACGACGACAACATTGCATGACGACAATCAACGAGCATCCCTCGTAATCACATCCAAATCCAGCAGCGATGATGACTAGGACTAATAAATAATGCGCGCTAGCTAGGTAGGCCGGTAAACCTTGCTTAGCCTAGCGCCGGAGTCGAGCCCGGTGGCGAAGTAAAGTTTCCGGGCTGACCCTCAGCCAAGATTTAACGTCCACAGAACTGTTTTTCACATTGCTTTATAGACGGACCCCCACGAATACAAATCGGTGCAACTGTGGGGCTCGAACCCGCGCACCTGCTATGTGTCTCCTCCGGTTGCGAGGCGCAGATTTAAGCCACCACGGCGCACGCGAATGCACTTCGCCACCGTCGAGCCCGGTGGCGAAGTGCATTCGCGTGCGCCTCACGACCGAAGAAGACACATAGATGCACATCGGATTCGATTCCCACCATTGCACACATACGTTGTATTTATGGTGTCCGTCTAACGAAGCAATACGAAAGCTCCTCACCTGCTCCCGTATAGGCCTTGCAATAGGCTAATGCCAAGAAAGACGCTGGTAGCTAATCTTGGTTTTTTTGGGGAAAAAAGAAGCAAAAACACACTCGTTTCGTGTGCTTTCGATTTATTTGGTTGTGCATATACACAAAAATATACGTGTGTCTGTGTGTATGTATTTGTGTGTACACAGCCACAGACCTAACTTCACCTGCGTGAGGTCGATTGTTGAGTTTTTGGTCGAGGGTCTGACGCTGCGTGATGACATGATGTTGGTGTTGTAGATGAGGTGTGAAGATGAGGACGTCCGAGAATGGCTGTCCGGTCACGTTGTGCGGATTAGGAGGAGTCTCGACACACGAGGCGCTGGACACGACAGGTACACGGCCGGCGTAGATATTATCAAAGCGTGCCCGGCCCCAATCATCGATCAACAACGGTAACCTGGCGCGCCGGTGATACGGCGATCCGGCAACCCGACAGGCTGGCACTCGGCCATGTCACGCATCACGTGACAATACGCCACTTCAGCCACGAAGGACAGCCCTGGCGAACAGGATTCGAATTGGCCGCAGCTTCTGGTCGTGTGCAGGTCGTAGGCAGGGTCTCGATGAGTAATGAGAGAGTGATGAGCAGCAACTATCATCGCTATCATCGTGGTAGTAGTAGTAGTAGTAGTAGTAGTGTCAATTTGTGGTAGTAGCAGTAGAAGTAGTAATAGGAATAGTAATACAAACAGAGGTATTATTGACAAGACATTGGAGACCAGCTGATACGTGGAGGAATGGTGTCGCTGCAGACGGAGACGCTGCTGCAGAGCCGGCGTTCGGTCGATGATGACTATGACGATAGACACATCATGGCCGATGCCGTACCTCTGCCGTCTGCAGGCCATCGAGCGACTTAGCTGTACTTGGCCATCAACTGTTTGGCCAGCTCGCAATACTGCTTCTTGGCGTCGTCCTGCGAGAGACCTTTGCGGCCGCTCCACGCATTGAACTTGGCCTTACCCTGAAACAGCCATCGGTCATCGAAGCGAAACGACGGCGCACCACCGGCGTAATACCTGGTTAGTAGGCAATGACGTTGCTCGCTAGTTAGCTAACTAATACACTGCCAAACCAGCAGCACCAAACGGCGGCAGCAGCAGCAGCAGCAACTACAAATTGAATGAAAGAAGAGATTGAAGAATTGAGAACACAAAAGAACACGCTTGAAATGGCAACAAGAAGACGCCGAGGAATAACGAGACGAGCAACACGAAGAAGAAGAAGAACATAAAGAAGAAAAGGTATCAGATGCTAGCAAATTGAAATGAAAAAGAACCCAACAGAAATAGGAGACGAATAGAAAATATCACTTTTTTTCGAGCTTACTGTGGTAGTAACGTATCGTGAATAGCAATGGTATGTTGTTTATAATTTAAGAGTAATCAGACCGGGTGGCTAGATGGCGTGCGCGCGTTTAACTTATTTGCACTGTGTTGCCAAGAAAAGCGGCGTAGCAGAAAATGTTAGAAATGGTGTTTGTCAAATGACATAGCGTACAGCACTATTTCTTCTGGTCTATATATGGCGTGGTGCAGTAATGCTAAACCAATTTTTTCAGCGACTGCACAATCAATTTTCAAGACTGTAAATGCTTGGAATTGTGGCTCAAAGCAAATTAATCACCACGTATTTACGTCACGTCTAGCAAATGTTTGCTAGTATTATTAGTATTTTTTATTTTTTTTTAATTATTTTAATTATTATTATTATTATCATCATCATCATCATTAATTACCCTTTCTAAGTTCTACAACAGTTTCTTGGTACTGCTACAAATAGTGAAAGTCGAAACGGTGTGCAAACACTGCTGCCTACTATTATAAATACAAATCAAATTAGTCATATACATATGAACGTTTAGAATGGAGAGTAAATGTAAGTACCGTTTTTTAGGTCTGCCATCGTGGTGCTTTGATAGAGTTTTAATGAAAGTTTGTTTATTTCATATATATATATATATATATATATATATATATATATCTCGCCTCGAACGAGATAACCAGTGGATTATCGGAAGCAGCGTTAGGCGTTAGTAATCAGGTGGTAGGTATCCCACCTTAAGGTCGAGTAGGCCCGGTGCGTCGCCGGACGCATCGCCGATCGTGGCCTGCTTGTAGAGGCCGTACAGCTGAAGCAGTTCGTCGTCTGTGGGACGCGACTTCAGACCCTTGACGTCGGTCGCACACTGCACAATACAACGGAGCAAGAAGAAACGACAAAGGCACACAATAGGCAATTATTCATACAACACATTACACATACGTATTCACACGCCATATGTTTGTGTGCCTCTGTGCCTCCCCTCTGGGCGTATGTGTTTAAATGAAGGCATATATATATATATATATATACAGAAAAATGTGAAAAACTAGCTACACTTGGGCTTTTGAGGAGTTCTACCAGTCGAGCTTATCCTCGAGGCAGCCCCTCATTGTGTCCATAAATGCTGTCGCATTGCCGCGCTGAACCGCCAGAGATAGTCGCTGAAGTAGAAAGTCAATAGCTCTTTGTCCCCTGTCGTCTGTTCGAAATATGTCTCTCACTTAGTGCACGCGTCGTTGGTGTAAAATTGTTATGTTCGTTTAAAATAGGCAGAAACCTAATCTTATTTTGGAACCTATTTACATCGCATAGTTATACAGAGTAGGGCAAATGACGCCGGAAGTTCCGATATAGAAAAGCTGCTAATCTTTTTCTTATCGAAGACCGACTTTGTGATTGTAAATCGTAGATGTTCTTGGCAGAAATGTATTGACCCGTGTTACAGAGACTGCTACAAGTGCTGACATAGTACTGCAAATTGTGGCAGTACGACATCTTACAAGTTTATCTGCTACTACAGTATGAAGGAATGCCGAAGAACGTCAATCAATCAATCTCTCAATTTTTGCGGTCAGAAAGTCACACTCACAATTGGTCTGACAATTGGCTCTAGCAACTTTGGACCTGCGATAGCCGATCTGTTGTTCGAGGTTTCCATGACAATGCCCCGACGGGCGTTGGCCGACCAGGCTATTATACTGCATCGTTTTTATTATAATTTTGCCCCATATATTTCAGGTATCTTCGTCGGAAATCTTCTCAATTTCCCGTTTTTATCCTAAATACGACGTGTGTCAAGTTTTCGTTTTTATCGTAACATCATATTCTTAATTCCCGTCATTACCTCAGACATGGTAATCATTGGCGGAAAACAATCTAATCATTGAATGGTCAATATATAGGTAGCATACCACTCAAGGATTTAATATTTGTTCACTACTGCTTATCATTTATTATCAACGAATACGACGGATTATTTGTTCGTGCACATATACATAAGAAATACTCTGTCCTGTTCATTCATTGGCCGTTAAGATCTTACGTTTTAAAGCCACATTCATTGGCCTCCCGAAAATTGCGATTTAACGCCGTAATTTTTTTTGTCGAGGTAGTTGAAAAGCAAAACGTACACGTATTCTGTATTAACCCCACGATCATCAGCGAATTAAACATTAACGTTGAAGCGTTCATGAATTGAAGTGATATCTGCTAACTTTAACTCAGTAACGTTCACCAAATTTGCAAAATACCCAGTGAAATGAACGATAGAATGATTTGCTTTTCGATACAGAAGCTGCGAAACGTCGACATTGAGATAAGCTTATCTTGCGTAAAGCCTTTGCATGATTTTAATTCACATACACATAAATGTTACTGCACATCTCTATTGACTGTAGATTTTAGCTTTACTGACTTGACGAAATACAACAGTACCACGTCATAATTAAACACAGATATTTTTTCCCAAACGTATTGTTGCCGATAATAATAATAATACAGGCGATAGCCTTTTCTGCGAAATGCCCTTAATTGTTACAATTGTTGAAAATGTGTATTTATGGAAATGTTAATCTCAATAAGTAATTATAGAATTTAAATAAATTTGCCGTCCGGAGAAGACGGTCTCTTAAAAAAAATAGTAGCGTGTGCGTCCTGTTCGAAGCGCATTGTACTTTAAACAACACGAAGAGTTTCTAGTTTATAAAAAAATTATATATATACACATATAGACAAAGGTAAGAAAAACCGCGCGCCAACACAAATATGTCCCCCCAATATATGTTTAATGAAGATATCCAGAGAAGTTTTCAAATGTTAGTTAGTCCCGTATAAAAAAAAATCTGCCAGCCGGCTGAGAAGATGTTTGCCTAATAAGAATTTTGTTGCAATGGTCTGGCTGCCACCTGTTGAGCTTGGTGGAGTTCATTGCAATTGTAAAGAACGCAATGCTCTCGTAATCCGTAGCAAGGTGGCTTCGTCGGTCATTGCCTAGCATCCGGGAGGTCGTGGGTTCAAGACCTGGACCGGCCACTCTCAAATTGTATTTTCATAGTTTTCAATTTAGACAAGGTGAATACCGGAGTATAATCGTCCATGATCGGACAAAACACGGGAAGCGCAGATGTCTCAATAAAAAACATTGGCGCATTGCCATCCACCCCCCCCCCCCTATTATTTTATTACTATTATTATTATTATTATTATTATTATTAAAAATGTTTCTTCAGACCCCAGAGGCAAAACACAACGCACGGGTTGGATCACCAACGATAGAGCGCATCGCGTAGCGAATTGCGTCACAAGCTAGCTTACGTGCTTCACAAATACGTCTTCGGCGGAATTGTCTTTGCGTGAAACGTGAAAGCAGGTGCGAGAGAGAGAGAGAGAGAGAAGGATAGAGTTTACCGATGCGGGAACGGAACTTTCCGATGGAATTCACATTGACAATTTTGCTTTGGCGTCGGTCATCCATTACGGCAAGCCGGCTTTCTTCGTTTTTTTTTTTTTTTTTTTGTCGTTTACCAACGGTCGGCGCGTGACGATTGCAGACAATGTGGAAATTTGCTGACTCTGATTTTGCGCAGATCAGCCCCAGTTAGCTGGATCGCAGACAAATCTCATCAAAAACGGCGTGCTTTGAAAGGACAGTAGAAGCAGTAGCAGTGACAACAGGGTTGATGATTTCACAACACAACGAACAAAGTGGAGACAAAGTAACATAAGCGAAACAATGGCTAAGGAAATGATAATAGTAATAGTAAAAGCAATAAAAATAGTAACAAATCATATTATTAGAATGATTAAAATCTTACAATTGTACATGGCAAGAGCAATTGAAATGAAACAAATGCATTATACGTATTATTATTATTATTATTATCACGCGCACAGTCAATCGAACTGAGTTTTGGGAAACTGTTTATGTATATATGCAACAATGGCAACTTAGTATAAGAATAATATATTGAAAGAGATAGCGAAAACGGTACAGACTGAAAGTTACATTTAGAAGATTTAGTGGCTTACTGTAGAAAGAATAAATGCTTTACAGGCACACTTGTCAATGCTATAACCGAGAACCGTCGACAAAAATAGCACTATTACGTCGAACCCCTGACGAACTTGTCCACACGATCGAATCCTCGGCAGTATATGTATGGAGAAGGGGGACGGTTTGACTCGGATCAACTATATCGAGCACAAAACCACTACTCGCTGAGCTACGAACAGAAGTAGAGAGTGACCTTAGCGCGCACCTTATCGAAGTCGCACATCCTTTGGCTTGTTGCTGCAGCTGCAGAAGCTGACTGTAGACACGCAGATGGGGATGAGAATTACGACGATGGCGATGATGACGACGACGACGACAACAGTCCACGTGAACCGACGAAACTGAAGAACGAAACAACGGCCAACACCACGAGAAATGCGGATGAAGACGGAAAGCGGGGAGGTAGACTGTAGGTAGTCCTCGTCCGGGGGTAGTGGTGGTGGTTGTGGTGGTGGTGGTGGTGTGGGGTCGCACGACAGTGATTCGCCAAGTGATCGCCTCGCTCCGTTTTGTTTCTCCGTCAAGTTCCTCAGCCAGCCAGCAAGCGAAGTGAGGTCCGAAGTCAAGCGTCGCCGCTGCTGCTGCTGCTGATGGCCCACCGTCGTCTCGGTGTCTCAGTGTAACAACGATTTATCCGTCGGTTGGCCGCACTTCACGACCGAATACACTGTTACGTGTCTTGCCGCGGCGGCAGCATCGGCTTTGGCGGCGGCGGCCGCTACCTCATGCCGGATAGCTGCGCTTTCCCGGCAACCACTCTCTGTCTGTCAGCCGTAGATTGCGTCGGTAGCAGCAATAAGCAGCGGCGAGGGTCGGTGCCGAGGAGCAACAAAGACAGGCTCCAGGGGAATTGAGGTGTAGTTGTTGCTGGGGTTGTTGTTGTTTTGTTGTTGCCGTTGTTGTTGCTACTGTTGTTGTTGTTGCTGCTGCTGTTGTTGATGTTGATCATGACGATGGTGAGCATGGTATTTGTCTTGCTACCGCTGCTTCTGCAGCTCCGTCGTTGTTAGCGCAAAGCGATGACGATGATGGGTGAGGACGATTAAGGGTGAGGGCTGCTTCCCAACGAGCCTCTTCATCCGACTTGGGGTAACCCACCCCCCCCCCCCCAACGCGATAAGCGCGTTCCTCATTCAACGATCCCTCGTTGTCACTATTGTCGACGATATTTTCCTTGCCGTCGTTGTTGTTTGTGTTGTTGTGCTTGTTTTGTTGTCGTTGTTGTTCTTGGTGTTGCTATTGTTGTTGTTGTTGGTGATGGTGTTGCTATCGTTATTGTTGCTGTTGTTGGTGTTGTTATCGTTATTGTTGCTGTTGCTCTTGTTGGTTTTGTTGTTGTTGTTGTTGTTGCTTTTGTTGACATTGTTGTTGGTGTTACTGTTGTTGTTGTTGTTGATGCTGCTGACAACACCGACTGGGGGTAGCGGGAAAGGTAATTGCCCATAAGAGGTAAAAATATATATGGTGTATTGATTGCCCATAATAGGTGAAATAATATATAATGAAATTACAAGAATTATTTTAGCAAACCTAAACGCACGCCTACGCACGTGCTTCCTAGACAGCCAGCAAGCCACGGGAGCCCGGCAACCTACCGATTCGGCGTGGTGGCCTGCATAAGTCTATATCTATGTTTTCTATATTCATTTGTAGGTCTTACACTCGGTGGCGGTATATATGTTTTATTGTTTTATTTAATGTTAGCCCAAATCTGCAACTCTCGCACAAAATAATCGCTTTAGAACAGCAAGCGTAACGGTTACCCGCGCAGCTCAGTCCTGGTGACGATTTCCTATTGCCGGTCTACTCTCGCTTTCTCTCATTTCCCTCTATGCTTTGTGCTTCCCCACCACCGTCCCCCCGTGTACGGAGGAGAGCTGTGTACGGAGGAGAGCTGGGTTGCCACGGGTACGTAAGACAACGGTGCCGCTGGCCATGCTGAAGCCGAGGTCGGCCTCTAGCAGCAAAATCACCGATGCCGTTTATCGAAGGAGAACACACCTCGCCTGTCTTCACACGGTGAGGCGG